>JASANA010010636.1:0-13585 GCA_030248095.1 Ptycholaimellus sp. GST1_10 | reverse complement strand
GGAAAGGCAAAATAGTTGCAGCCTTTGCGTTCAGACGACGAGGAGACCCTGCCTCCCCCTTCACCCAGCAGTGAGCGAAGTGCGATCTTATAGAGCTTCATTTTCTTATGCTTTGCTTGAGTAAAGGTTGGTGAAAATGAGAAGCTGGCCTGTTCTTCCAAACATTTACTTTGGAATGCCGAACACGGTTGTCGCAAAAAAGAGAATAAGGAACAAGCTATGTGTAAGATTAAGGGGCATATGAGCGAAGGAGATGCGAATAATTGGAATATCTGGCGTGACCAATGCGGGGAAGACGAGTCTGAGCCGTAGTCTGATGGAAGAGCTTCGTTCAGAAGGGAAAAGAGTGGCAATGATCTCCCAGGACGATTACTTCCGGGATCGCCATGAGGTTATCCTTGGCTTTGGGGAACCTGTCGCAGTTGCGCTGTTCTGAAGATAGTTCAGCTGCCCGATTTGGGGCATCAGAACTGGGACATTCCATCAGCTGTCAACTGGGACCAACTCTGCGTCGATATCCGACGCTGCATTGATGAGGATTGCCTCGATTTACTGGTCATTGAAGGTTTACTTTTTGATTTGGTAGTTTCATGATTTTTGGTGCATCGATAAAGTTTGTTCGGTTGCTCCGGGTGCTCCGTTAAAATTTCCCTATTTACTCCATGACGATCAATCACCAATTCGGGCACGCAAAATGAGGGAAAAGAATCTCGAGGCTAGATAATTAACTAGGTTTCCTGCTGTACTGGGAGCCAAGGATTCGGGCGCTCTGTGAACTTGGCTGGTTCCTGACCGTGAGCTACAAAATCTGTCTCCAACGTCGTCTAACCAGAGACTATGACCCTCCCGATGTCCCTGGCTACTTCCAGGTTGCTACATCCATTCCATCTCTCCAAATGAAGCCCGGCTACGCTTGCAGAAGTACGTATGGCCTCAGGCTCAAGAGCACATAGCGGAGATCAGACAGCATCAGGGCATTCAGTTTTTGGATGGTGCTCGGGATCCGGCGGCCATCCTCAGGGATGTTCTTCTGGTTAGCCCTTTCTTTCAGCTGAAACAAATTGGGCTGACACCTAGTTTCCCCCCCATCGGATTATCCCCCCCCCTAGCGGTATCCCCCCAAGAAAGTTTCCCCCCCTAATCACAGGTCCCCCCCCCCCCCAAGATTTTACCTATACCCACACACCCTGCGCTAATGCAGCCCATAGTTGATACGGCAGTCTAAACAAGGAAATTTTTGTCTTGGGGGGGGGGGAACTAGTCGTCAAAACTCTTGGGGGGGAACTAGTCGCCGATTTCGACGCCTAGTTCCCCCCCCCCCCAAGAAACAATTTTACCTATTTTCAACTAGTTTCACCAAATTTAGCGTAGGGTGTGTGTGATAGGTAAAATCTTGAGGGGGGGGAAACTTTCATGGGGGGCCCCTTGGTTGGCCGGTAACCCTCCATGGGGGGGGAACTTTGATTAGGGGGGGGGAAACTAGGCGTCAGCCACAAATTGTGGTGAAAATGTGATTTCGAATGGGAAAAAATTGAAGGAAACGAGGCGATTGCTCAGCACTGATTGGCTGGCCATAAAGGAGAAGAAGTTGAGCCTGGAGGATGCAGTTGCATTTGTTTCTGAAGACTCTGTCGGTGCCATCGCCACTTTCATTGGTTCATTATTTTCCAATACTTCAGCTAAATAGCAATAAAAATGATTCAAATCACTGGAAGAAGCTGCTTAGCATTTCAATGCTAATTTTGAGCCAGCCCCAATAAGAGAATAAAATGCAGGAACAACAAGGAGGGATGAAATAGATGGCCAGCTGGTAAAGGGGCTCAAGTACCAGGCCTATGATGGTATGGCGCTGAAAGCTATTCGGAAAATCGTGGGCGACCTTCGCAGCGCTCATTCAACTATATCTAGAATCGCCATTTTGCATCGATCTGGGTTTTCCCATTTAAGATATTCCATCAATTAATTTGGCCTTTAACAACTCCTAAAGTCTTGGATCAATGCATACCAGTTGTTTGCGTCATTCAGAGCATTGTTGGTATTATTCGTAATAAGTCTAGGCCAAAGATAGCTAAGTAATTGGCATAGAGATGAAAGATGGGATGAAGAGGCAGTGCAGGTACGTGGGCGTGGGAGAGGCGTCGGTGGTGATTGCTGTGTCCTCGCCTCACCGACAAGCAGCCCTGTCAGCCTGCTCAGAAGCCATTGATACGCTCAAAGCCAGCGTCCCCATCTGGAAACAGGAAATTTTCCAACACCCCAACAGCTCCAGTCACTGGAAAGCCAACAAGGAATGTACATGGACCCAGAATGGCGACATTGACAAGCCGATCAAATGATTTTGTTGATTTTGTGTGGCTGATCAATTCGCTTGAGCTGATGATGTAGAGAAAACCGTTTGAATGGCCAAGTGTTTGGGGGAACCACTAAACGCAAACTGGCTAGTTAATAATGGTCTAGACGCATGTGTCTGCTTCCTTTTTTCAAATGCATAGTTAAGAGGTGGTTTGTGAGAGGATTCAGAGGGGGTATTCCACTTCCTAAAAATCGAAGGTTCGAGTTCAGAATCATGACTAAGCCATCGTTTTAGTACATTTAGTTGTGATCTCAGCACAACAAACCCTGGACCAAAATATGGCTTTATTGTTGAGAAATGGTCATTTTTCTAACACCTACTTTTTTGAGCTGTGGATGATCAAAAAATCGGTTTTTGGCCAATTTCAACCAACATATTTAAACCATTCCCAGACCGCAAAACTGTAACAAATTTTATGGTGACAATGATTTTTAAGAGGTGGTTTGTGAGAGGATTCAGAGCAGTGTTGCCGCTTTTTCCTGTGCTTATACATACATTAACATTACAATACAGGTGCCCCGAAAATTATACATACATTAACATTACAATATTGTGTAAGCCCTGTTATACAATACAATTATGGGTTACACAATTTCACAATATTGTGTAATTGTATAATATACATTGAGAATCAGCCGTAACGCCGAAACGGCATAACGCCGAAATGGCGTAACGCCGAATCAGCGTGACGCCGAATCGGCGTTACGCTGATTCGGCGTCACGCTGATTTGGCGTTACGCCGTTTTGGCGTTACGCCGATTCGGCGTTACTCTGATTCGGCCTCACACAATCTATGCATTGGTTGCATGGCGAACAGCACAGAGTAAGCTGGAGCCTTTGCTGCACCTCTGCAATCTATGCATTGGTTGCATGGCGAACAGCAAAGAGAAGCTGGAGCCTTTGCTGCACCTCTGCAATCTATGCATTGGTTGCATGGCGAACAGCACAGAGAAGCTGGAGCCTTTGCTGCACCTCTGCAATCTATGCATTGGTTGCATGGCAAACAGCACAGAGTAAGCTGGAGCCTTTGCTGCACCTCTGCAATCTATGCATTGGTTGCATGGCGAACAGCACAGAGTAAGCTGGAGCCTTTGCTGCACCTCTGCAATCTATGCATTGGTTGCATGGCGAACAGCACAGAGAAGCTGGAGCCTTTGCTGCACCTCTGCAATCTATGCATTGGTTGCATGGCGAACAGCACAGAGTAAGCTGGAGCCTTTGCTGCACCTCTGCAATCTATGCATTGGTTGCATGGCGAACAGCACAGAGTAAGCTGGAGCCTTTGCTGCACCTCTGCAATCTATGCATTGGTTGCATGGCGAACAGCACAGAGAAGCTGGAGCCTTTGCTGCACCTCTGCAATCTATGCATTGGTTGCATGGCGAACAGCACAGAGAAGCTGAAGCCTTTGCTGCACCTCTGCAATCTATGCGGTGTAATGCCGAATTGGCGTAACGCCTAAACGGCGTAACGCCGAAATGGCGTAACGCCAAATCGGCGTAACGCCAAATCGGCGTGATGCCGAATCGGCGTAACGCCAACAGCACAAAGAAGCTGGAGCCTTTGCTGCACCTCTGCAATCTATGCATTGGTTGCATGGCGAACAGCACAGAGAAGCTGGAGCCTTTGCTGCACCTCTGCAATCTATGCCTTGGTTGCATGGCAAACAGCACAGAGAAGCTGGAGCCTTTGCTGCACCTCTGCAATCTATGCATTGGTTGCATGGCGAACAGCACAGAGAAGCTGGAGCCTTTGCTGCACCTCTGCAATCTATGCATTAATTGCATGGCGAACATCACAGAGTAAGCTGGAGCCTTTGCTGCACCTCTGCAATCTATGCATTGGTTGCATGGCGAACAGCACAGAGAAGCTGGAGCCTTTGCTGCACCTCTGCAATCTATGCATTGGTTGCATGGCGAACAGCACAGAGAAGCTGAAGCCTTTGCTGCACCTTTGCAATCTATGCGGTGTAACGCCTAAATGGCGTAACGCTGAAACGGCGTAACGCCAAAATGGCGTAACGCCGAATCGGCGTAACGCTGAATCGGCGTAACGCCGAATCGGCGTAACGCCAAATCGGCATAACCAATCAATGCATTGGTTGCGTGGCGAACAGCACAGAGAAGCTGGAGCCTTTGCTGCACCTCTACAATCTATGCATTGGTTGCATGGCGAACAGCACAGAGAAGCTGGAGCCTTTGCTGCACCTCTGCAATCTATGCATTGGTTGCATGGCGAACAGCACAGAGAAGCTGGAGCCTTTGCTGCACCTCTGCAATCTATGCATTGGTTGCATGGCGAACAGCACAGAGAAGCTGAAGCCTTTGCTGCACCTTTGCAATCTATGCGGTGTAACGCCTAAATGGCGTAACGCTGAAACGGCATAACGCCGAAATGGCGTAACGCCGAATCGGCATAACGCTGAATCGGCGTAACGCCGAATTGGCGTAATGCCAAATCGGCATAACCAATCAATGCATTGGTTGCGTGGCGAACAGCACAGAGAAGCTGGAGCCTTTGCTGCACCTCTACAATCTATGCATTGGTTGCATGGCGAACAGCACAGAGAAGCTGGAGCCTTTGCTGCACCTCTGCAATCTATGCATTGGTTGCATGGCGAACAGCACAGAGAAGCTGGAGCCTTTGCTGCACCTCTGCAATCTATGCATTGGTTGCATGGCGAACAGCACAGAGAAGCTGAAGCCTTTGCTGCACCTTTGCAATCTATGCAGTGTAACGCCTAAATGGCGTAACGCTGAAACGGCGTAACGCCGAAATGGCGTAACGCCGAATCGGCGTAACGCTGAATCGGCGTAACGCTGAATCGGCGTAACACCAAATCGGCATAACCAATCAATGCATTGGTTGCGTGGCGAACAGCACAGAGAAGCTGGAGCCTTTGCTGCACCTCTACAATCTATGCATTGGTTGCATGGCGAACAGCACAGAGAAGCTGGAGCCTTTGCTGCACCTCTGCAATCTATGCATTGGTTGCATGGCGAAATCCCACATTGCAAACTGGAGCATAGATATCCCATAACTAGCCCATATCAAGCCCAGTTATGCCATAACAGGCCCAGTTATGGCATAATTAAGGCATATTTTGGCCTCTCAAAAGTTATACATACATTCACATTACAATCAGCCAATTATACAATACTATACATTATATGGATTGTATAAGATTCTGTAATGTACACATTATGCCATAAAAAAACGGCAACACTGATTCAGAGGGGGTATTCCACTTCCTAAAAATCGAAGGTTCGAGTTCAGAATCATGACTAAGCCATCGTTTTAGTACATTTAGTTGTGATCTCAGCACAACAAACCCTGGACCAAAATATGGCTTTATTGTTGAGAAATGGTCATTTTTCTAACACCTACTTTTTTGAGCTGTGGATGATCAAAAAATCGGTTTTTGGCCAATTTCAACCAACATATTTAAACCATTCCCAGACCGCAAAACTGTAACAAATTTTATGGTGACAATGATTTTTAAGAGGTGGTTTGTGAGAGGATTCAGAGGGGGTATTCCACTTCCTAAAAATCGAAGGTTCGAGTTCAGAATCATGACTAAGCCATCGTTTTAGTACATTTAGTTGTGATCTCAGCACAAAAAACCCTGGACCAAAATATGGCTTTATTGTTGAGAAATGGTCATTTTTCTAACACCTACTTTTTTGAGCTGTGGATGATCAAAAAATCGGTTTTTGGCCAATTTCAACCAACATATTTAAACCATTCCCAGACCGCAAAACTGTAACAAATTTTATGGTGACAATGATTTTTAAGAGGTGGTTTGTGAGAGGATTCAGAGGGGGTATTCCACTTCCTAAAAATCGAAGGTTCGAGTTCAGAATCATGACTAAGCCATCGTTTTAGCACATTTAGTTGTGATCTCAGCGCAACAAACCCTGGACCAAAATATGGCTTTATTGTTGAGAAATGGTCATTTTTCTAACACCTACTTTTTTGAGCTGTGGATGATCGAAAAATCTGTTTTTGGCCAATTTCAACCAACATATTTAAACCATTCCCAGACCGCAAAACTGTAACAAATTTTATGGTGACAATGATTTTTAAGAGGTGGTTTGTGAGAGGATTCAGAGGGGGTATTCCACTTCCTAAAAATCGAAGGTTCGAGTTCAGAATCATGACTAAGCCATCGTTTTAGCACATTTAGTTGTGATCTCAGCACAACAAACCCTGGACCAAAATATGGCTTTATTGTTGAGAAATGGTCATTTTTCTAACACCTACTTTTTTGAGCTGTGGATGATCAAAAAATCTGTTTTTGGCCAATTTCAACCAACATATTTAAACCATTCCCAGACCGCAAAACTGTAACAAATGTTATGGTGACTGATTTGTTCCAAAACGAAATTTTTTTCAACTGACTTTTGAAAAAAAACGATTTTCGCATTTTGCAAGTTTTGGCATAAAAAAACTGATTTCTAAAAATGATCAAAAAATTCAAGGCTGAGACCTATCCTATCTTTTTGTTCACATTCTTGCCGTCATTTTGGTATGCACAACTCGGTGTCTGACTTGGAAAATTTTTTGATTTAAAATTTTCACTTCAAGTTTTGCCCTATGTTATAACCATAGGCAAAAAATGGACAAAAAATTTTGTCCACGAATTTTGATATTTATGGCATGAAATACTCTATAGGGACCCTATCCACCCCACTGTATCATTTGTTTTCCCAGAATTAGTCTCAATCTGCTCAAACTGAGATGCCCTTTTTCCTATGCTTTAACATAGGAACATATGCTTGCATAGGAACATAACATATGAAGACGACTGCGATTTCTGCCAAGCTACCCTTCTAGTCCGCAACCAGAAGCATGGGATTCGGAATGTGTCAGACTACAACCTCTACGGTTACTGCGAAGATTGCCAAAATTACCGCCTGCTTATGAATGATCAGTGGATTTTGTAGATGAAGCTTTTAAACTTTTAACTCAAAATGGTTTATAATTTAAAACTAAAATTATCATCATTTTGTCACATCTTGTCTAATTCTTTTTGATGATTGGCAATTCATAAGCTGCTCATGCTGTAGCATTTTACTCTTGTGTTTATATATTTCTTCTTTTGTGTTTACGTGTTTATGTGTTTTTTTCTTTTGTTTTGTCCCCAGACCGCAAAACTGTAACAAATTTTATGGTGACAATGATTTTTAAGAGGTGGTTTGTGAGAGGATTCAGAGGGGGTATTCCACTTCCTAAAAATCGAAGGTTCGAGTTCAGAATCATGACTAAGCCATCGTTTTAGCACATTTAGTTGTGATCTCAGCACAACAAACCCTGGACCAAAATATGGCTTTATTGTTGAGAAATGGTCATTATTCTAACACCTACTTTTTTGAGCTGTGGATGATCAAAAAATCTGTTTTTGGCCAATTTCAACCAACATATTTAAACCATTCCCAGACCGCAAAACTGTAACAAATGTTATGGTGACTGATTTGTTCCAAAACGAAATTTTTTCAACTGACTTTTGAAAAAAAACGATTTTCGCTTTTTGCAAGTTTTGGCATAAAAAAACTGATTTCTAAAAATGATCAAAAAATTCAAGGCTGAGACCTATCCTATCTTTTTGTTCACATTCTTGCCGTCATTTTGGTATGCACAACTTGGTGTCTGACTTGGAAAATTTTTTGATTTAAAATTTTCACTTCAAGTTTTGCCCTATGTTATAACCATAGGCAAAAAATGGACAAAAAATTTTGTCCAGGAATTTTGATATTTATGGCATGAAATACTCTATAGGGACCCTATCCACCCCACTGTATCATTTGTTTTCCCAGAATTAGTCTCAATCTGCTCAAACTGAGATGCCCTTTTTCCTATGCTTTAACATAGGAACATATGCTTGCATAGGAACATAACATATGAAGACGACTGCGATTTCTGCCAAGCTACCCTTCTAGTCCGCAACCAGAAGCATGGGATTCGGAATGTGTCAGACTACAACCTCTACGGTTACTGCGAAGATTGCCAAAATTACCGCCTGCTTATGAATGATCAGTGGATTTTGTAGATATTTGTCCGAACTCCTCCTCCTTCTCCTTCTCCTTCTTCTTCTTCTCCGCATCTATTCAATAGACGATAGTAGGACGATTCATTTCTTCCCCCACCACCCTTCCCCGGGTCCCTGAGCCTCATGTATTTAGTTCTTCAGTTAAATTAAGTGGTCATATGCACCAGTGGTGTAGTGGTATAAGCGTTTGGGCAGATGGATGAAATTGGAAGGTTCGAATCCTTGTCAGGCATTTATTTTTATTTTTGTGTGTTTAAATTTGGGAAAACAACTGGTACCATCGCCAGGCCAAAAATAAAACTCTATTCCCAAAAATCGATTAGCCTAAGTTTAAGTCTAAAAAATTTATCAAAAAAATAAGTTGCCAATAAGTTTACATTGCATTTTTCAATTTCAAATATTTTTTGTTATATTTTTTCAACAAGTTTTTTTATTTATAATTTTATATAAATCGAATAAAATATAAATTAAATATATTACCAACAATATAAATTCATTTACATGGAGTGAGAAGTGCCTCCAAATCCCAAATGCATGCTTTCTTGTGCTTTTGCAAGGTAGCACTCTGCCACGATATTGGAGTTTGATCAGGAGATAACATTGAAACCGCCATATTCAACATTTTTCAAGACATTTTCATCTGACTTGGTATACTCTTGAAGAGTCGTCTTTTACAATGATCAACTGCTGGGGAGAGGAGGGCATGCGAAGGAGGGCAGGCGGAGGAGGCCGCCGTTTGAGGAGTCCGTCTGGCCCTTTGGGCCCTGGGTTTCATGTGGCCATGGCTTTGTGAGCCAATAGGGGCTGAGAGATCACTTGCAGTGGCCAGCTGCTTGCCCGTTTGAATGGAGAAGAGTCTGCCGCGGAGGGCAGAATGCGGTGTGGCTGAAAGGCCGATGCCCTGCAGCCAGCGCTCAGCGTTGACCCTGTGTACATGGTCGCTTAAGGCCACAAGGGCTTCGAAGGAAGGAAATTACGGTCACGATTTCATGTCTCTAGCACCACTCCCCCCACAAAGGGATAATGGTTGTCATCTCCGTGTAATTTTGGCCCAAATGTTTGAGTATTGGGTCAAATTTCAATGTTATGCAAGTTTTTTGTGCGATTTTTGGCAACATATTGGATAATTGCGACCAATTTTTTTTTCTTACCTAGTAAAATTTTGCGTAATTTTCGACCTAATTTTCGACAATTAAGGCCCTTTTTGGTGTTTTTAGCCATTTCTGGTCAAATGATGCAGAAACCGTAGATCTAATTTCTTGAAACTTATGACTAATTTCTGCATAAATTTTGGTCCAAATTCTTGAAGATTAGAACCAATTTTGACATTTCTAGCCAATTTTTTGCATAAATTGCGGTCCAATTTTTTGGAAATTGAAACCAATCTTGATTTTTCTAGTTGAACTTTGTGTAATATTTTGAATCAATTTTCTCAAAAATTGGAATCATTTTTGCAGATCTAGCCAATTTGGGCAATTTATTTTTGATGTAATTTCGTGAACATTGGAACAGTTTTGTAATTTCATGTCATTTGTTTGAGTTTAATTTTAGGTACAATCTTGGTACGACATGAACTACAGTTTTGGCTCATGTAGCTTAGTTACCGTGGGTTTTTTATCTCAATTTTAGATTTTTTTGACAAATTTTTTTTTTGTTTAAATTTTGCCCATGTTTATGCAACTGAGGACCAATTTGTGCCATTATGAGCCTTGTTCTTGGTAATCTGTGGCCCAATTTTTGAAATTGTAGCCATTTTTTTTTTGAAATTTTGGCCTACGTTTGGGGCACATTGGTTGTGTTCCTTCGTAATTTTTTTTTTCAATTTTTCGAAAATTGGGACATTTTTGGGATGTTTAGTCAAAGTTTCTTAGACTTTTTGCCCCAATTTTGAGCATTGGGTCTAATTTGAAATTTGTAGTGATGTTGAATATTTGGTTCAATTACTTTTTTGTATTTTATTTTATTTTTTATTTTTTTTTATATACCAAAATTTTCGTAATTTCTTTCCAATTTTTGATAACTGGAATTATTTGGATTTTCTAACGTATTTTTGAGTTAATTTTTAGGCTATTTGCTTGAAATTGTAACCAATTCTGGTCTTTTGTGCCAATTTTTTTTTGAGTATTTTTTCCATTCTTGAAAATCAAGAAGATTATTTTCCTTGCACACCGATTTTGTTTTTAATTTTGTTCCTATTTCTTGAAAATTGTGACCAATGCTGGCTTTGCAAGTCAATTTTTTCACAATTTTTGGCCAATGTCTTGAAAATTGTGACCAATGTTGGCTTCGCCAGCCAATTGTTGACTAATCTTTGGGCTGAAAATTAAGCCTGGTATTTGTTATTCTGTTGAGGAGCTTACAACATGAGTAAGGATTTCAGAGTTTGTAATCTGGAAGTAGTTAATTTTAATTTTTGAATGTTAGCAAGGCAATTTGATTTTAAGTGTATTCAGAATCATTCAGATTGTTATAGTGACGATTGAGTATTTTGAGTTGTTGATGAATTTTTGCATATTCTGGTCAATTTTGGAACTTTGTTTTAAATTGTTTTTTTTATCTGTTTGCTCAAATGTTGAGTAATTTTAGTGCAATTTAGTGAATTGTAAGCACATTTTGGTAGAGTTAGCCAAATTTTGGGTAATAATTTTTGGCACAATTTTGGAGAATTGTGACCAAATTTTGGTGTGTTTAGACAAATTTTTGTGTATTTATTGCCCAATTTTTAGAATTGTTCTCAAACTTTTGATGTTTCTGTTCACATTTTTCATATCTTTATGACCCAATTATTTGAAATTGCTGTTAAAGTTTTGGCAATTTTTAGCCAATTTTTCTAGTGACATTTGGCTCAATTTTTTAATATTCAGTTAAAATTTGTTATGTTTGTTGTCAAATGTCGCGTAAAATTCTGGCCCATTATTACAAATTGTGATCAAAATTGTTGATGTGTTGCACAATTTGCAAAAATTTAGGTGGTTTAGCAAGTGGCGATACAGAGTGGGAATGAAATTTTTGCTTTCCTCCCCTCTTGAAGAATGAACAGGTTAACTAGCTTTGTCGCCATTAATTATGCCGTTTATTTCGAATCTGGTAAGGCCATTTGAAATTAGAAAAGTCCCAATTTTGATTCCGTTTGAGCAACGGAAGGCTAGGCTTGGCGAATAGGATGGGGGTGAAGTAGGTGTCAGCTGCCAATGCAACGCTGCAGGGATGGAGAGGGTTGGTGGGAACATTGTTTTGACCTGTCAACCCTTTCTTTTCTTCTCACCGTCAGTCAATGGTTCCTGAGGAATAATCTCTAAACCTAATACGTAAACTGCTAGGTTTTGCAGCTGAAAAAATTCTTTGTAAAAAAAATGATTGTGTTCAATAACTATTTTTTTCGAAATATTTTCATTGAAGAAAATTTTTCCTAAATCTTGTTTGTTTGCTAAGATGTTAGCAGAACTAAAAGTAGGCGTTGTAGCTTAATTTTTAGTGATTTGTTCAATTAGGTTTATATTTTCTCCCTCAACCAAGAGGGGAGCAATGCATGAGCTAGAATGTCTTAATTGATTTTGTTGAATCAATGTAATCATGTTCAACATTTTTAGTTATTTTTTAAATTTTTCAAAATCAATTTCAGTTTTTTAGTTAAAACTGCACCCGACATGAGTCAGTGATTATGAGATGGTCTAGTGGTTGATCAATTCTTAGCAATACTAGCCTGACCAAAGCTGGAGTGCAGAGCTAAGAGATAAAGTAAGTTTTGCTTTCTTTTCTTTTGTAAAACTTTTAAGCTTATTAGGATTTGGTTGTCTTTCATGTGCCTATAGGGCAATTTATGAAGGAGGCTGCGAGGCCAAGCTCAGCGAAGAGCAGAAGGGAGGAAAGGTTGGCTGTTGGGCACGGTGTTGTGACTAGACACCTCCCCTATTTTCTGCTGTTAGAACAGTGAATGTTTTGACTTGGAAAACCCTTTCCAGGTCTCTAAGAGCCTACGAGGCTGCCGTATCGCTGAATATTCCTTCTGACTCATGAGTCTGAGTGCAAGGCATTGATGCCAATCCCATTCTCTATAGCCGTCACTATAGCCATGGCAAGAAAACGCCTGAATTCCACCGAAAACCCCCACAAACAGCAGAATTCCACCTGCTGGCCAGCAGTTTGCCTAAAAAGGCTCTACGGTGCGCACCTCATTGCGTCTTACCCTTTATGTCCGACACTAATCCTTTGTGTCCCCCCCTCAGGTGCGCAACTCATTGCGCCTTACCCTTAATACCAGCACCCTTCCCCGTCTCAGTTTCCTCTCCCTTGGCAGGACCAACCTGTCTCTCTTTCGGCATCGCAATTAGCAATTAGCAATTAGCCTTCTCCCTAGGCTTCTCATAAGGTACCCATAGCATTTGTGGGAACTCCCCCGCTACCACTCCCCCTTTATAGGGCCGTGAGGGGCAGCGTAATTTGCTATTAGCCATGTCAGCAGCTTTTTTGGCATCTGGACGCCATTTGAGGGCGTTTCAAAAGCTGGTTTGCTTGTTAAGCAAATCTTTGTTTCTCAATCAGATGCCAAATGTAGGCTGCCTCTGAGGCTAGCATTGGTTTTGGGGCAGTTCATTAGTCAAATGCAGTGGCCATTTATTGGCAGGGCTTCCTTGAAGGAATTTCAGCTAGAGAAGCCTTATAGGCTAATGGCTGTGAAGCCAGGACCATGCCAGTCGAAGTTGTGAATATAGGTTCAACAACTTTTTTTGGCCCTATCTGGCATTTGGTTGGCATCCTTCAGATACGATACGATACAGATACGATCAGACCAGACAGGACTGAGAGAAAACAGGGATGGCCTGTTTTAGGGCGGAGTAGAGGCTAGGTTAGGATGAAGGTGTGGGGACTGGAGGTGTCCTTCATGGCCTGGGTTTCCTCCAGGGGAACTGCCGCCGACCAGCAGAGCCCAGTCGCGAGGGGCTCTCACTACCCACTGGGATGCTGGAAGGCCTTTCGGCAGCAGAACACCTGGAGTCGATCAGAACCATTGTAGAGTTCTGCTGTGTGGGGTGAGATGGGGAAGACAGCGTTTCTTATCCAGGCGAGGCTAGATGGGACATGGTGCACAGGTAAGAGCTCAGAAGCTGGTCTAGGTGAAGACTGAAGTGGGATATCGCTGGAGGAGGCAGAGAGAGCTGTCTAGACGGTGTTGTGGCTAGAGC
>JASANA010010631.1:0-10830 GCA_030248095.1 Ptycholaimellus sp. GST1_10 | reverse complement strand
CAATGAGGTGAGCGTAGTAGACGGGGGGCGGTAGGGAGACGGAGCGAGTGCAGCGGGCGTAGGTGTGACAGAGGGCGAAGGTGAGGCCCTGGAGCGTGTCAGCGCCCGTCTCTGCATCGTCCCAGATCACGTGGTAGTGCGTGGGCCGAGAGGTGCCCTGGATGCCCTCATGCGAGGCCAGGTAGAAGTCGAACTCCTTCAACGATGACAGGCTAAACAGAAGCAGGGAGAGAGGGGAGTAGGAGAACAGTAGGATGAGTGATGGTGGTGTCCACGGCGGTGCCGGGAGGGATGTTCTGGCGAGCTGGCCGATTCTCACCTCCCTTGGCCAGTTCCTCCAGGTTCTGGCGGAAGAGGCGAGTGTTGTGCCGCTTTTGGACGACGATGAAGGTGATGGGTGGCTTGTAGCCGCCGTCCTTCTGCAGCGATAGACAGGCCTGCTGCACTGCTGCCACCTGCCATTGTTTCCTTTTCCCAGGCTTCCTTCCTACGGCAAGCGAGGGTGAGATGCCTCCTGCTGGCGAATGATGTTGAAGTGCCCGTCGCTCACGCCATCTCGGTAGAATATGATCCGGCTAGGCTTCGCTCTTCAATATCACAAACATAGCCTTAGCTGAGTGATTGTTGAGAAGAATATGGCACTTGGTCTCTCGGTAGAAGCTGACCAAGGCTTGTTTGACGATGCCTTGTAGGCCCTCGATGGTCTCTTGTCGATGTGGCTGGAAGCGCTCGAATCCGATGAAGCGGCTGGGGATGGCGTCCATGCTGGCCGTGATGGCCGCGATGGAGGGCGACGTCTTATCCCCTCCTTCCGGGTGCGACACGTCTGCCCCCAAAAAGATCGGCGCCTGGCCAATTAGACTGCTTTTCTCTGGACTGAAAATGATGGGCGGCGGTAAAACTTTGGCAAAAATCTGGCGAATGCTGGGTATGAGGAGGTTTCGGTCTGAGTTGAGGCCGAGGAATTGATTGATCCCGCCCAGTTTGGCGTTGACCTTCATCAGAACGTTGGACAGGTACTGCTCCTTTCCACGCTGATCTCGCAGTACCTAATAATAATGAATTCTGTGCAAGGTTTCGAAGAAAGAGCGTGTACCTTGGCCACTTTCTTGGCCTGAACGCAAGTGACAGGAAGGCCTACCTCACAGTCTACCACCCAGTTCAGCATTCCTTCAAACACTTAATTTATCGATGAATCTGAGATTATTTATTTCATATAGGTTCAAAACTGATTCATTTTTCCTGCTAGCAGGTAACTACTGTTCAAGTCATTATTGCAGTAGGCAACCCGTTGATACTCTATTTTTAGCTTTATCTTATCGTAGTGTACGAAGGAGTGTGGAGGAAGAAGGAAATAAAGAAACCTTTGAGTGGAGAGTTGTCCTGATCCAGGAGGACGATGGCGAACTGAAGTCCGGGTATATTGGTTCTGGCAGCGTTGAAAGTGGCCTTGAGGAGGTCCGCAGTGCAGCGCTGAGGATCGATGTACTGAGCTCGCCCACTTCGCTCATTCATTGTCACGCCCACATTTCGAGCAGCTTGAACCAGCTCATAGCAGAAGGCGCTCAAATTCCCAGCCACACTTGGTTCACATCAATTGCTCATCAAGAGGCTGAATAACTCGGCAAGAGCTTCGTCCCGTACGAAAGTGAGTGCCACCCAGAACTTGACTGTGACGCCTTTACGAAATCGATTCCGCGTCATGTTCCACTTCCCGTCCCGTGGATTCAGCGGTCGACTCTCCTTCAATCGTCTTCTCTTTACTTTTATCCCATAGTCCGGAAGGAAAAGCGTTGGGAAGATGCCTGATATTCGATGTCGGGATGAGGAAGCTGGCGTCCGGGCACCTTGACGAGCTCGAGGGACATGCTGACGTCGATGAGATGCATGTTGTCAGCCATGTGAGCGGCCAGTTCTTTGATCTTCCTCAGTCGCTCCACCGGCTGAATTGCTGTCTCCTTCACCATCGTCTGAAAACTCATCTTAGTTTCCAATCCTCATGGAGAAATGGGCGCAACCTGCTGATCGCGAGGGGTGAGCTTTTTGCAGGAGATCTTCTGGCCTTGGTAGATGGAGCAGAGTTCCATGGGAAAAGCCGTCTCCTTACCCGCCGCCCCCGTCTTCAACACCAGCGGCCACTCCGGGTACCTCAACATTCCACTTCTTTTCCCTCACAAGCCTACCTCCTTTTTTACTAACTGCAATTGCATATGGTACTTATCGGCGATGTAGCTCTCGATATTGATCGTTCTAGTCGTTCTTGCAGCATCGTTTTCCACGACATCGAACCTGAACCTCAGCCACTGGTGATGAAAAGAGAAAAGCAGATGCGAGAGGCTTTTGCCTGTAGGTTCGGGCAGTTTGCTGGGGGTCGGTGAGCGTGCGCACTTTGAGGGAGTGATTGGTGTGAGTGAGTTTCAGCTTCAGACCTGTGAGTGGCTCTCTTGCTCACTGGGCCATCAAAATGGGATGGGAGTACCTTTGATGGCTGAAGAGATGCGGCGTGCCTGGGCTATGGTAAAGCGCTGGTCTCCTGCTGGAGTGCTATGGCCCATCAGCTCTTTCACGTAGTCCACTAAGGGGATTTTCTTGTGCACGGGCGCAGCCTTCACTGCAACCATGGACGATGATTGCCAGCTTTGGGACCATGCTGCAACAAAGAGGGAGTTGGAAAAGGGTGAGGGGAGGAGTAGGATGTGTTGACGATCGAGGGTGAGGACAGTCTTCGAGCCGTCCACCACTCGATCGGAGGCGTAGAAGCCGCGTAGGATCTCCCGCCCCGCGCCCAGGTCGATGGAGTTGGGGTTATTGGCCCGCTGGAGGTAGAGGAAGTTAACGATCAAGGGTGAGGACAGTCTTCGAGCCGTCCACCACTCGATCGGAGGCGTAGAAGCCGCGTAGGATCTCCCGCCCCGCGCCCAGGTCGATGGAGTTGGGGTTATTGGCCCGCTGGAGGTAGAGGAAGTTAACGATCAAGGGTGAGCACAGTCTTCCAGCCGTCCACCACTCGATCGGAGGCGTAGAAGCCGCGTAGGATCTCCCGCCCCGCGCCCGGGTCGATGGAGTTGGGGTTGTTGGCCCGCTGGAGGTAGAGGAAGTTAACGATCAAGGGTGAGGACAGTCTTCCAGCCGTCCACCACTCGATCGGAGGCGTAGAAGCCGCGTAGGATCTCCCGCCCCGCGCCCGGGTCGATGGAGTTGGGGTTGTTGGCCCGCTGGAGGTAGAGGAAGTTAACGATCAAGGGTGAGGACAGTCTTCCAGCCGTCCACCACTCGATCGGAGGCGTAGAAGCCGCGTAGGATCTCCCGCCCCGCGCCCAGGTCGATGGAGTTGGGATTGTTGGCCCGCTGGAGGTACAGGAAGTTCCGCCCGCTCGGGAAGAACACATCGCTGCACATCTCTCACTCACATCCCTACCTGACAAGAAGAAAGGAAGGTGAAACTTGTGCTTGAGGAACTCCGTTTGCAGGAGCTCCAGCATCTGGAGCGATGATCGGTCCTGGTCCTCGACGACGCTGCGCGGGTCGCTCACGGTACGCGGCCCCGCTGTCGTCGCCTTCAGCTCCAGACGATAGGTGCCCGGGCGCAGGTCCAGCTTGTCCTGTCTTGTCAGCTCCAGACGCAGATCCTCAAGGACAGAGGTAGAGGAGATGGAAGAGGAGAAGGACGGGAATGAGAAACGGTAAGCTGGTTGTTGGGCAGAGGCTCGAGGGTGAACAGGGATTTGCGGCGGTCGTAGGCCATTCGCCGTGGGAACTCCAGGTGGGAATTGGGGAAAGCGTCCGGATAGCGAGCCACGAAGAGCCAAAACAATTCATGCGCCAAGTCTCTGCAAACGGAAGCCATTTTCTTCTTCACTATCCTAAGCGAGCAGAGCAGTGGACAGGTTGAAGCGGTTGAAGACTGGCGAGCCGTCCTGACCCAGCTTGGCTAGCGAAACGTCGTATGAGAACACCTGAATGCAGTGGTGAAGATGAGCAATGAAAGGGGACAGTGCTAGAGAAAAGGTGAGGCACCTGCAATTGATGCTTGAAGGTGAGCTGGAAGTGGTTGGCCTGCAGCGGGATGTGCTGGCCCAGACTCCCGATGCCCGGCCGCATAACACCCGCCCCTCGACGCACCAGGCTCCCTTCGCCCAGCGACATCGACGATGAGGCCTGAGTGGAAGAAATTGATTGTGAAAGCAAAATGAATTAATGCCAAACCTTGGCGGCCAATTCGCTATCGGCATCCCCGCCGGGGCCGGGCAGATGCGGGCTCTCCTTCTCCAGCTTCCGCCGACCGCGCCCACGACCCTTCCCGCCCATTTCACAGCCAAACTGGGAACTAAGGGAGGCAGTAAGAGGCAGTAGACAGACTGAATTTCTCCTACAAGCCTACTACTAGTTGCTGCGCATTTTCTGCGCAGTTTTTTTACGTTGAGTCAGGGTACGCACATTTTTATCTGGGCTTTCCAGCGGACGCAATCTTGTGCAATTGTCTTGCACCCGCTTACCTTTTTTCTTGCCCAAAGTTAAGTTTGCTCTGCTACTTTCGCCCTATCTGCCAATCAAATGTATTTTCTTCGAGTGCGCACTAAAAATGCAAGTTACGATTGCAAATGCTAAATTTTACTGGTAACAAATCAATGTTTTTCTTCTTAGCTTTATTCTAAGATCTTGCACATCGTCAACCCACCAAAAGAATCTATACAAATGGTGTAAACGCTTCATTCATGGAAGTTAAACGTAAGATGGCAGAATGAGAATGGCAGCATTCAAATAACTAAGAGAGTTTGATCTTGGCTGGGAAGTTAGAGTGTCGGCATGGAATAGAGGCAAAGGAAGCTGAAATGAATGAATAGAATAACTCAGATTCAACGACCCTTCTATTTAGCTAAATAATGTTTTAATAGCAAAATAACAGACAAAAAGCATATATCAATCAGCGAAATTATTCATGCGAATCATAAAAATGCAGATTTTCCAAAAGCCATACCGGCAAACACCTCGTTTCAAAATAATGCCATGGGAAATAAATCTTTCAATAACAAAGGGCATACACTTCGTGGACCATTCATCCTTATTGAATTCATTCATTCTTTATAATCGGCATTATAAAGGATGAAAGATAAGATAAAGGAAACATTTTTTGCGCGGCCGAAGGCCGCCTGCCGCGGAGGGCAGGGCAGCCAGAGCTCCGGAGGCCGGAGGGCATGGGTGCGGAGGCCCCGGAGCGTAGCCTAGCATGCGAAGCATGCTAGGCGAAGCGTAGGGGCCGTAGCACCCGTGCCCGGAGGCCGGAGGAGCTCTGGCGCCCTGCCCGAAGCGGCGGGCGGCCAAGGCCAGCTTAAGCAGTTACCCCATTTTCGCGTCCGTCTGTCCGCATATATATATATATATATATATATGTGTGGTTCCGGGGCCGGGCCTCCGCGGTTTTTCAACGAAATTGGCTAATTTTTTGCATGAAGGTCCTTCTGGGTGGTATCTCCAGGCCATTTTTTGGGATGGGCGTAATTTTTCGATTTTCGCCCAAAACTCAATTTTTTGATGTTTCAAAGTACCAAAATTCATAAATAGCTGGTTTTTCAATGAAATTGGCTGAAATTTTGCATGAAGGTCCGCCTGGGTAATATCTCCAGGTCATTTTTGGTGCTTGGCGTAATTTTGCGTTTTTTTCCCAAAACCTAAAATTTTGATGTTTCAAAGTACCAAAATTCATAAATCGCTGGTTTTTCAATGAAATTGGCTGAAATTTTGCATGAAGGTCCGCCTGGTAATATCTCCAGGTCATTTTCGGTGCTTGGCGTAATTTTGCGTTTTTTTCCCAAAACCTAAAATTTTGATGTTTCAAAGTATCAAAATTCATAAATCGCTGGTTTTTCAATGATATTGGCTGAAATTTTGCATGAAAGTCTGTCTAAGTGGTGGTTTAGGACCTTTATTGGGGTTTTGCAAAATTTTAGATTTTTTTCTAAAAAACTTAATATTTTGATGCTTCAAAACTGAAGAACTCATAACTCCCTTGTTTTTAAACAAAATTGGCTGCAATTTTGCATGAAGGCTGGCTGGAGGCTTTGGACCATTATTTGGGCTTTGAGAAATATATGGGGTTTTCCCTAAAACATAAAATTTTGATGTTTCAAAATTGAAAAATTCATTAATCCTTGGTTAATCAACCCAATTGGCTAAAATATGCTCATGTAGCTTCACAATATTGCTTGGAATAGAGGCCGCACATCTTGGCGACAGCCGAGAATACCTTGTTTGGAAAGATAATTTTTGCTTTTTGAATATAGCAGGGTGGAACTGGTACCGTGGGGGGGGGGGGGTGATTTATGCGTACACCTAATTCAATCAACTACAACTCAAGAACTACTCAATATTTTTTGACGAAAATTTATCACAAGTTGCTTCTATATGTCCACTATATTGTGTTAAATTTTTGTGCCAAACGGATTCAATGTCGTCGATTTATGACATTTTTGCTAACATGAGTCATCGTACTGCACAGCATTGCCCATAATGATTAATATTGACCTAAAAAATTGATTTTTTTTCTAATTAAAAGAAAATATCACCACCTACATCGAACAAATAATGCCAAAAACGTTTTGGCCATTTTTTTGATGCTTTAATATTGAAGGATAGTCAAAATCATGAACATATTTAAATTATTTTCCCATAAAAGGTTTGTTCTGCAAAGTGGGCAGCAGTAAAAGGACTCATGTTAGAAAAATTGACATAAACGGACGACCATAAATCCGTTTGGCACAAAAATTTAACACAATGTAGTGGACATATAGAAGCAACTTGTGATAAATTTTCGTCAAAAAATATTGAGTAATTCTTGAGTTGTAGTTGATTGAATTAGGTGTACGCATAAATCACCCCCCCACGGTATTCCATGCATACTGAAAAATATTTCCGACAGGAACCTTTTGAAAATTAAGAAATTTTTCTGCATTTTTCTGCAGTTTCCCATTGTTCTTTGATTTTTTAGACCAAAAATGCTTCCAATTGTCATCATCCTTGCTCTGCTTGTTTCCGGCACAACGGCGACGAAGGAAACGGGAGTGCTTCATCGGGTTTAATGCTTAAGTGGAGGCTTTATCTGCTATGCAATGAGATGAGTCAATTTGAGGAGAAGCGGTCCTGTAGAAACTGCAACTTGTGCTGGCTTGCCTTCCCTCTCATGGGCGCCATTTGTTATGCCTCTTGCAGAGCAGCCCAGACCTGCTCCGGCTGATTACATCATTCATCGGGTTTAATGCTTAAGTGGAGGCTTTATCTGCTATGCAATGAGATGAGTCAATTTGAGGAGAAGCGGTCCTGTAGAAACTGCAACTTGTGCTGGCTTGCCTTCCCTCTCATGGGCGCCATTTGTTATGCCTCTTGCAGAGCAGCCCAGACCTGCTCCGGCTGATTACATCATTCATCGGGTTTAATGCTTAAGTGGAGGCTTTATCTGCTATGCAATGAGATGAGTCAATTTGAGGAGAAGCGGTCCTGTAGAAACTGCAACTTGTGCTGGCTTGCCTTCCCTCTCATGGGCGCCATTTGTTATGCCTCTTGCAGAGCAGCCCAGACCTGCTCCGGCTGATTACATCATTCATCGGGTTTAATGCTTAAGTGGAGGCTTTATCTGCTATGCAATGAGATGAGTCAATTTGAGGAGAAGCGGTCCTGTAGAAACTGCAACTTGTGCTGGCTTGCCTTCCCTCTCATGGGCGCCATTTGTTATGCCTCTTGCAGAGCAGCCCAGACCTGCTCAGGCTGATTACATCATTCATCGGGTTTAATGCTTAAGTGGAGGCTTTATCTGCTATGCAATGAGATGAGTCAATTTGAGGGGAAGCGGTCCTGTAGAAACTGCAACTTGTGCTGGCTTGCCTTCCCTCTCATGGGCGCCATTTGTTATGCCTCTTGCAGAGCAGCCCAGACCTGCTCCGGCTGATTACATCATTCATCGGGTTTAATGCTTAAGTGGAGGCTTTATCTGCTATGCAATGAGATGAGTCAATTTGAGGAGAAGCGGTCCTGTAGAAACTGCAACTTGTGCTGGCTTGCCTTCCCTCTCATGGGCGCCATTTGTTATGCCTCTTGCAGAGCAGCCCAGACCTGCTCCGGCTAATTGCTCGCAAATATTTTTACATCATTCATCTGAATACAGAAAAGAGACATGACCAAAATGAAATATAACCGTCTCAATTAGGAAGCATTGGGCGTATTTCATTGCCTTTAATTCGAGGCAATCGACAAGTTTTATTGGACAATGGTAGGGTAGAAGGTATACGACGGCTGGCATAGAAGTATTGATGGGGATTTGTTGGGGAAATGTGCGGTAAATCAAGCACAAGGCGTGGCAGAGAGGTCGACGGTGTTTCCCTGGAGAGCGCAAAGAGTGGCCATGGCACGGACGGCGGGGCAGGCGTCCTTTATTGTTGGCCAATCCGCGGCGCAGTCCGCGGCCGTCTTCTCACGCTCCTTCTCCAGTCCACAGTCCTGCCAACGCATTGCCTCCTTGTCCAGAGTGAAGATGGGATAGAGAAAATAGGCCTGCCTTAAAAGGCCCATTGGGATTGGTGATAGGAGAGCAGGCTTTGAGCGCCGCCTTCTCTTGGGCTGAGGGCTGGGCTAAATCCTCAACCGCACTAACACGACGAGGTATGGGAAAGATCTCTGGGCATTTCGCAGGCCTGCCAAGTCTTGCTCATTGCATGTAAATCCCCCTGCATGCATATTTGGGAAACACAAACCACTCATCCAAGGCATTCCAGCCGAGGGTTTTGATAACGTCCTTGTTCCAGCAGTCCTTCATGGAAGAAGCGCAGGCTAGGCTTGTCCAGCAGTGGTAATCGTTTTCCGCCCGTCCATCCATGTCCCCGCAATAGCCACGCACTCTGTTCTTCAATCCACGCTTTCTGTCTTTCAGGAGCCAATGAAATCATATGGATGCCTGGTAAATGTCGGAGAGAGTGACGTTGACAATCGTCCAAGCATGAGGACGGGACTTGATGAGGAGAACTTCAAACTGCTTCTCGTCCACATCGTTCAAAGAGCTCACCAGTACTGTCCCCGAGTTTGCTCAATCAAATTTTATTAAAAAGTCAATAGAAAGTTTAAGAGCGCCGCTTACGCCGTTGAACAGAGACTCCGCAGTTGCGCTGTCTTTGTGGACAGTGAAACTGGTTGATTGCCTGCGTTTGACCTCAAAACCAAGACGCACACTTAGCTTCAAAAATGCCAGACCGCCATGAAATGCCGCGAATTCGCATAATTAGCGCTTATAATTAGCGACTTTTCAACTGTAAAATATAACAAGTAAGATGGCAAATTGTAAGAGATACCATCAACTATAATGTTTTTGACAGCTAGGTCCTGGGAATCCACATCAAAGGCATAAGTAACTGCTCCTTTCTTGAATACTATTTGTACGCTTTTGATCCAGCCATCCGCAATGGTCTATAAAAGCGGCAGGTTGCTTTCAAGAAGGACATAGAGCGCTTTCAAAAACGCTAGCTACCTTGATCCAGAGCTTGAAGGACATGGACATAGGCAGAGGATCACAAGTTCCAGCGAGCAGGTACTCTTTGTTTTGCTACAAATATAGCCGCTCTCGATTTTTTTCGTGGAAATTTTAAATATGTTTCCTAGCCTGTGCAGTGTCCACATCTGTGCCCATATGAGGAATAACGTCCCAGCGTAAGTTGTCAAATGAATAGTAGTGCGGATCGCCTGTTGCTTGGCACGATTTCACTGTAATTTTGACTTTTTTATGACAAAACAAATATTCGCAGTAAAATAAGATGAAGGCTCAATTTTGAAACAGTCTGGTAAATTAAAGCTTACAAGTGGTAGTGCTGGCCAGGGAAAAAAGAGTGATGCAAAAAAAGCTCGAAGCGGACCACATTATGTTGATTCGGCAATGTGAAATGAAATACAGAGCTGGAAAGAGTTGTGCAGACTTTGAACTTCCTATGTAAACCTTTACAGATGGCCTCACCTGATAACTCATTCACCGAAATTCGAAGGCACTCGTAAGATGGTGGAATGACACTCGTCGCATCATGTACATCATATCATGCACACCAGCTTTTTTGTGCACTCGTTTGTGGATTCATGAGCGCATTAACAAGATGGAAGGAAACAATTATACACCAATGCGTTGTGCTTTCGGTATCAAATCAATGATAATTGTGGGAGTAAAAGAGAAACTTTGCGGCCGCCACTGATCCTGTGCGCGAGTACAGGGTTATTATCCATCTAACACGAATCGCTCACTTTGTTGGCCTGTAAAATGGTCTCTAGTGGCTTTGGGAATATCGTTCCAATGGGAGCGTAAAATTTGAACTTTTGTTAATATTTACGCGAAAAATTAATGACAACAAAATAATTTTCTCGGTCACATCATGAGTTAGAAAATTGGAACCAAAAATTGATCTGTCGGAAACTGAATTCAGCTGCTGGATTTTCTCTGATTCCAGTGGCTGGCTGAGGATGGCCTCTTCAATACAGGAGCGTCAGAAAGGCCAGCCAGTTGGCCCGCCTTTCTCCTGTGTCGAAGAGGGGGCGGTGGCCAGTGCTGGACTCAGTGAAAATCCAGCAGCTCCATTCAATTTTCGACAGCCCCTTTTTTTCCAATTTTCTAACTCATTCTGTGACCCAGAAACTTAGTTTGGTGTCTAAATTGCTAATGAAAATATTAATAAAACTTGTGCACCTGTTGAAAATGGGGCATCAGTCACATTCAGTCCTCCCATCAACATCACATAAATGCTGTCAATGATTGGAAAAAACGAATATATGATTTCAGTCATTTATTAAAAGCAGAATTTGCCGAGTGCA
>JASANA010010630.1:0-30183 GCA_030248095.1 Ptycholaimellus sp. GST1_10 | reverse complement strand
CTCTGTCTCAGTCAGAAGTCGAAATTGTAACTAGAATTCTGGTACAGGGTTGCTGTTGGCGGGTGGAAACGCACTGGGAATAGTGGTGGAGTCAGTAGATGCTCGAGGTCTAGCAGCCACTGCCGATCCTACTCCCCTTATCCCTGGAGACCTTATCCTTGAGGTCTTTCACTTCATGTTGTCTTCTATCTTTTCCCCTACCAACTAACTTTGCTTAAAGGTGAATGGGGTTGACTTCAACAAGAAGACGCTAGAGCAGGCCTACTATGAGCTGGAAAAGATGGAGGAGCAGTCCCTGCACATCGTGGCGGAATACAGCCCCAGCAGTAAGATCTTCTCCTCTGCTCCTCAAAACATAAATAATGCCCACTCAGAGCTGGACAAATGGCGAAGCAAGGGGCACGGAGATTCTCTGTACATCCGAGTAAATGTGGACCGAGCAGCGGAGAACACGGACGAGTTGGCTCTGAAGTACGGCGACATCCTCTTTGTG
This sequence comes from Ptycholaimellus sp. GST1_10, assembly GCA_030248095.1. NCBI lineage: Eukaryota > Metazoa > Nematoda > Chromadorea > Chromadorida > Chromadoridae > Ptycholaimellus > Ptycholaimellus sp. GST1_10. The sequence goes on along the minus strand of JASANA010010630.1, from coordinate 29,690 downwards.
GATCGCACCGTGATGCCGAATCAGAGGGGCCGCTGGAGAGGTGAGACTGAGAAAGCGAGGAAAAGAATGAGGAGAGAAAGAGGACTGCAGCTTGGAAGCTGGACCAGGCGGGACGGCAGCAGAGCTGCGGCATTATTCCGTCCAAGTACAAGCTGGAGGAGGAGATGATGCTGAAGCGGTCGGGGAGCGAGATGTCCGCCGGCGACGGGGCCTCCTCCGAAGGCGGCAGTCGTCGTGGGACGCTGAGGCGATCGCTGAAGTTCATGCGTCGCTCCTCGCGCAACTCGGGGGCCGCGGCGGCGGCACATGCGCGTACCTCCTCCAAGGAGTCCCGTGACCTCCTCGACTCCGAGCCGCTCAGCTTCCTGGACCAGCTCTACCAGCGTGTCGAGCGCCTCCATTGTTTCTCTTTTCATCTACAGAAGAATGGGGAAGAATAATGAGGATTGGTCTAGACTCAAAGAAGCGTCCAGTGATGCTGGTGGGTGCGCTTGGCTCCCAGATTGTGGGCCGTCTAGCGGAGGATTTTGCGGGAGTTTTTATCGCCGCTGTTCCTGAGTGTGTCAGTCTACCACAGGCACCTACTCATTCACTCCCTTACCCGCCCCACCATCCTCACAGTCCACTTTGATAGGAAGAGCTGGAGAAGGGCATTGCACAAGGCCTCTACATCGACTATCGGAAGCGGGACACCCTCTTCGAAGTCAGCCACACTGCCCGCCTAAACCAAGCTGTCGAGAGGGTTACTCCCATCCTCTTCAGGAGTGGAGAGCATGGAGGAAATGCCTAATGTGCCAGGGCTTCCACTGCCTGCTAGACGTGGGCATGAGCGCAGTGGAGCGTCTGCAGCGGCATCAGGTCTACCCCATCCTCGTCTACATCCATTGGCGCAGCTCCAAACAGGCAACACCCCACTTCCCTCCTCCATAAGCATGCCAAGGTCTTGGAGTTTGAGGTGAAAGAAGTGAGCGGGTGGCTGGGGCAGCGGCTGGGTAGCAAGCAGGCCAAAGAACTGCTGGACAAGTTCTCCGATGTCGACACCATCATGGCCGGCGTCAATGCTCACCTCTGCAAAGGTCAGTGATTTGGAGGCGGAGGATGGTGAGAGGATGAATGGAGGATTGAAGTGAGTGTACCGTCTGGGTGTGGGAGTGCGGAGGAAACGACGCGGGCCCTGTGCGAGCAGATTGAGAACCTGGTGGAGCATGAGCAGAAGAAGACGCTCTGGGTCGGGGGTGCCGTGTAATGGTACCTCCTCTCCGTGGCAAGTATTTTTCTCATCTGCTGAAAAGCGAGTCAAAGGCAGGAGGGTCTGTAAATTGCGTGCCAATGGAAACATCGCGCAGCAGAGACTGCCCAGAGGAACTGAAGCAGAAGAAGCCCTGTGGCTCTGATGCCTAAGCTAATCGTGATTCATCATGATGTAAATCCTGGACTGAATCCTAGGAAGCAATAGAAAAAGCAATCTAAATCCTGGAATTATGTCCTAAGGAAAATAGAGCTAAACAATCCTCAAATGCTAGCAGAAAAAGAAACCAGCAATAATACAATGGTTATTATGCGAATGAGCATTTTGAGAATGAGCGGAAGAAGTTTTGAGCAAAAGTTCTATCACAATTGGCGTATGCAAAAAAAGAGAGAATATGCTGGGTAGACGGAAAGGCATAGGTGGTGCTAAAGTGGGTGGTGAACAGTTGGACCCTATACCGCTACTCTAGTGCACCAGCCACTCCACTCCTCCTCCTCCCATCCCATGTTCTCCTCCAATCCTTCCTCCACCACTCCCACTCTGCCCTCCACAGTCTTGGCTTCATGTAGCGGGTAGAGCGGCAAGAGGCACTGCTCATGGAGGCGGCAAGAGGCACGCTCTCCGCGTGCGCCCGCACAACATCCACCAAGGCTGTTGAGGAGTGAGTGGGATAGGCGAGCAGGAGTAGGTGAGTGAGAGAAAGGAGGAAGCGGAGTAAGAAGCGAATACAACCTTAGCTCAAGTTTGGGATGCTAGACAACAAAAGCAAGCTCATGGGCCAAGGATGGGAGAGGGAGATAAAGTGAGTGAGAGAAGCAGAAGAGAATGCCCCTGCCCAGTCAGCCTGTGTCGGATTCAGAGTCGTCGGTGGGCTGCTCGCAGTCGTTGCAGAGCTCGAGTGGGACGAGGTTGCCGACTGCCTGCCGCACCTCCCCAGCCTCCGTCTTCACCAGCACGACCCGCACTGCTCCATCCCCGCTCGCGTAGTGCTTGATCACCCGGCCCAGTGGCCAGGTGAGCCGATCCTTCTTCTCGTTGTAGATGAGGACGAGAGAGTTGATGGGCGGAGTGTAGGCGGACTTGGACTTGCGGAGGAAGGAGAGCTGGCGTAGGTGCTGTAGATACTCCCGCTCCCAGCGCCTCCAGAACTCGTCCACTCGCTCCTGTCGCCGGAGCACTTGTTGACGAAGAACTTGAGCAGACGGTGCGATGGGCGGACTGTGCTTGGGGGCATAGTGGTGGAAGGGCTGGCCGGTGCCGGTGCGTAGGAGGAGGTTTGGGGTGAGGGCTGTGATGTCCTTGCTGTCGTCGGTGAGAGGGACGAGCGGGCGGCTGTTGACGACGGACTCCAGGCGGCTGAGCAGCGTCAGGAACTCCTCCTCCCCCGGCTGCACTCCGCAGAGCGCCGGTCGGAGGCTCCGTTTCAGCGTCCCCACCATTGCCTCCGCTGAGCCTTGAAAGGTAGGTGAACGGGGAGGTGAGAAGTGGAACTGGGGTCCGCGTGCTTGGAGGAGTAGGGCGAGATTGGGTAGGGCGACGAAGGCCTTGGCGAGGTCGCAATAGATGGTGCCGCTGGAGACCCCGTGCTTGGCCCAGACGCGCTCCAGGGCGGAGTAGACGGAGTTGGCGCTGTAGTCGTACAGGATCTCGAAGCAGGCCGCTCTCGTCGCTGCACAGAGCATCACCAGGATCCATCGCTTGACGATTTGGTGAGTGGAGGTGGTGAGGTGGAAGGGTCCGGCTTGGTCCATGAAGGCGTTGGTGAAGGGCGGCTGGTCTGGCGTGGTCCTAGAGCTGGGCAGTGGCGGCGGTTCTGGGCGGGTGCAGGGGCGTCGATTGGTGCGCTGGCACTCGTAGCACTTGTTGAGCACTGCCCGTACTGCTTGCCTCCCCTTGGGGATCCAGAAGCGAGTGCGTAGGTTGGCGAGGGTGGTGGTGATGGAGGAGTGGATGCCGTGTAGGTGGACGTCGTGGATGAGCATGGCGGTGAGCGGTGAGGCCTTGGGTAGGAGTAGAGGGGCAGTGCCGGAGACTCTGCCGCCGACGACGATGCAGGCGTTGCTGTCGAGGCTGAGGTCCAGGCTGGCGATGAACTTGGCGTCCTTGTCCCCGCGTAGGCGTTTTCCCGGCGATTCCAGTCGCTGCCTTGCCCCGGCGAAGTAGTAGCGCTGCTCATAGTTGATGAGGGTGAGGAGTGTGGCATGGAGTTCATCCGAGGTGAAGGTGGTGCAGGGTAGGAACTTGAGGCGTGCGAAGGCGCGCAGGGCGAGGTCCAGGTGCTCTTTGCCGAAGCCCAGCAGGAACTCGTGCGCTCGTCTGCTCATCCCCGCCTCTGTCTCCTCCTCCTTCCCTGCCTGCAAATTGAGGTGGGCCTGAGGAGGCCTGGCGAATTTTTCGCTCTTTTCCTCTTGCTCGCTGAGGGAGGCTTTTTGCCTGGCGGATTCTCCGCTCTTTTCCTCTTGGGGGTGGGTCTTTTGCCCGGCCGTTTGGCTCTTTTCCCCTGAGAGGTGGGTCTTTTGCCCGGCCGTTTGGCTCTTTTCCTCTCCTTTCTTTTTTTCTGGGGGGAGGGAGGCTTTTTGCCTGGCAAATTTATCGCTCTTTTCCTCCTCCCCTTGCCCTCCTCCTCCGCCGTTTCCCGGCTGCGCGATTGTTTCAGGGGCTCCTTGAGGCGTTGGAGGGCCGGGGCGGCTGGAGGGCCAGGTGGACTCTGGCTGGAGTAGGAAGTCGGGGCCGGAGTAGAAGTAGCCGGTGGCCAGGTCGTTGAAGGTGCGAGGCTTGGTGGTCCAGTCTGCTGGATTGAGCTCCCCGGGGCAGTGGTAGTAGAGCAGGCCGCAGCTGGTGCTGAGCATCTCGTTCACCCTCCTCTCCTCGTAGAGGCGTAGCTTTTCTTTTCCCTCCAGCCAGTGTAGGACGATGGAGGAGTCGGTGAAGAGGATGGCTTTGGAGATCTTGTGGGGGCCGCCGAGTGCGTGGTAGATGCGGTCGACGGTGCGGGAGGCCAGCAGGGCCGCCCACAGCTCAGCGCGCGGTGTGGTGACCTTCAGCCCCTTCTTCCCCGTCTTCTGGGGCAGGAGGCGGCTCTTGGCAAAGATGAGGCGTGAGTGAGGTGGCTGGACAGCGTAGATGCAGTAGCCGTAGGCGTGGTCGCTTGCGTCTGAGAAGCCGATGAGGTTGAAGGCGTTGCTGGTGTCCTCGATCAGGCGGCGGGGGAAGCGCAGCTCTGTCAGGCGTTCCAGCTCCTCTCGCAGCTCCAGCCACTCTTTCTCCACTCCCTCGCTGGCCTCTTCCTCCCAGGGCGTAGTTGAACTCCAGCTCTCTCTCCAAAGCCGTCTTCCTTTGAGCAGCAGAGGTGAGAACCAGCCGAAGGCATCGTAGACGCGAAGTAGCTCGGAGAGTAGGTGGGCGCGGGTGAGCTTCTTCTTCTTGAAGGCGGGTGGAAAGGTGGTGAGGGTATCGGTGTCGGTGTTCCAGATGAGGCCGAGGTTGCGGATGGAGGTTTTGTTGGCGCGTTCGTCCTCCTCCAGGCTCTCCTCCACTGGCTTGGCGTCGCTCGCGTACTCCCGCAGCACGAAGAGGCCGGACTTGAACAGCTGCTTGATGCCGTTGGCCAATCGCACTCCGTCCTCCTCCGTCTCAAAGCCACAGACGAGGTTGTCCATGTAGACGAGGTCGGGGACGGTCTCCATCTCCTCCTGGCTGAGCCCGAAGTCGTTGCCGTCGGCGATGGCGCTGGAGCAGAGGTGGCGGATGCAGGAGAGCAGGACGGCCGGTGAACAGGTCGCTCCCATGATGAGCCTGGTGTACCTGAACACTTGAAAGTGATCGCGGGTGAGGCGGCCTTGGTCGTCCGGTAGCACGATGCGTAGTGCATCCCGGTCTTGCGTCCTGATGCCGATGGTGTAGAAGGCGGATTTGGCGTCAGCAACGAAGGCGTGGCGGCTGGCTCGAAGGCGTAGTTGAACTTCCAGGAGGCCGGTGAGGAGATTGGGACCGGTGTCCAGGATGTCATTGAGGCTGAGGCGAGTGCTGCTCTTGGCGGAGGCGTCGACGACGGGGCGGCACTTGGTGGTCTCCGAGGTCTCCTTGAAGACTGGAAAGTGGGCAAGATGGTGTATGAGCGTAGGGGCGGAGCTGTCCTGTGTCCCGTCCACCTTCTCCAGGATCCCCTCCTCCTTCTGGCGCTCGAACTCCTTGTAGTAGCGGTCCTTGTCGGAGTCTTGCAGGCGTTGGTGGGTCCCGATGGCACGGCGTAGGGCAGAGGCGAAGTTGGTGGCGACGGTGCCGGCGTCCTTGCGGAAGGGGAGGCCGATCTCCAGGCGCCCGTCCGGCTCGCGCTGGATGTCACCCAGGAAGTCCGCGTCCAGCGGCTCCTCCTCCTTCAGTCCGAGCAGCTCCAGCTCTGCGTTCTTCTCCACCGCCTCCTGCAGGCGTTGAGCTTGTGTGTGAGAGAGGAAGCAGGTGCCCTTGGCGATGGCGGCGTGAGGGAGGCGTCCTTGGAGCAGGCGGCCGAAGCGCGTGGCGTAGACGGCAAGGCCGTTGCCCAGGTCCTTCTTGTGCCCGATGACCTCCTCGTAGTAGTCAAGGCCGAGCAGGACGTCCACTTCCACCTCCACAGGTGGATCCTGTGGCAGGTTCACGACTCCTCGCAGCTTCTCCTTCAGCTTGTCCGGGAGCCTTCCTCCTAGCACTAGCGGGGCGGCGACGGCGTCTGCGAGCAGTCCTAGCACCACCACCTCCCCCCCGCTGGCGTTGCGCAGGGCGAAGGCGACCGTGTGCGTCTTGATCTCCTTGGCGTGCTTGGTGTGGGCGGTGGAGACGAGGACGGTGATGCTGGCACCCTTCTGGAGCTGGAGCTTGTCGGCCAGGGCCTTGCGGATCCAGGTGAAGGAGCTGCCGGAGTCGAGGAGCTGGAAGCTGGAGGCGGAGAGACCGGAGTCCATGTTCACTGCCTCCGCGTCGAATGAGCCCATGATGACGCCTGGAAGCGATGAGGAGCAGGTGAGGTTGGAGGCCTGGCCGAAGGCGACGCCCTTGGGGCAGGTGATGGGATCGTTGCCGAACTTGGAGTAGGCGAAGGCGTTGATGGCGTTCTCACGCTTCTCCTCGTGCAGGGCGGTGTGGTGGCGGCGTTTGCAGACGCGGCACACGTACTTGGAGCGGCACTCGTCGGCCTGGTGGTTGTGGCCAAGGCAGTTCAGGCAGAGCTTCTCCTTCTTCACTGCCTCCCGGCGGCTGACCGGTGTGCTGTAGACGGTGCAGTCGCTGGGCCAGTGCTCCGTGCTCTTGCAGAGCGGACACTTGGGGCTGGCCGCAGGTTTGGACTTGTCCTCCCCTGAGCTGGGCTTTTCGCCTCTTTTGCCCCCTCCGCCCCCACCTCCCTTTGGCTCTTTTTTGTTTTTTCTTTGTTTCTGATTTTTTTGGTTGGCCGGGGTGGGGGTCGGAGGCTGTCCTTCTTTCCCGCCGTTGCCGGTGGCCTTGGCGGGGCCGGCGAAGAGGCCGCTGGAGGAGTAGGAGGTGAGCTCCAGGGGCCGCGAACGAAGCTCCAGCTGCAGGTAGCCCTCCAGGCTTGCGTAGTCTGGATACTGATTGAGACCTAGCTGGACACGGCGGTGTGCCAGGTCTGAGCGGAGCTTGGGCGGGAGGCGGCTGTAGAGGGTGAAGGCCAAGGTGTCTAGAGCTTGAGCTGGTTGGCCGAGAGCGCGCAGCTGTCGACCGGTCTGGACGATGATGTCGTGGAAGTTGTCGAGGCCCTCCCAGTCGTCCTCGGAGGCGGGGCCGGCCAGGTTGTGGATGCGGTGATAGAGGGCGTTGATCTGGTACCCTGGCTGGTTGTAGTGGGAGTCGAGGTGAGTGAAGGCGGACTGGTAGGCCCCAGGCTGCCATGGCTCGTAGCTGGCGATCTTGGCGAAGGCGGCGCCGGTGATGCAGGAGCGGAGGATGTCCAGCTTTTCGTTGTCGGAGATCGGCTCGCGGTCCACGACGCGCGTCCACCACTCCCGGAAGCCCAGCCAGGCCGTCACGTCTGTCCCATCGAAGGTTCTCTTCTCCCGGTACTTGAAAAGCTTCTCGAAAAAGTGTGAGGGGCGATTGAGAGGAGGTAGCTGAGGTGGCTGTTGCTGCTGTTGGCCTTGGGCTGGCGTTTGGGCGAGGGTGCCTAGGCCTTGGTAGGAGAGAGTGGACCCGAAGAGGTTGGCGCCGTTCTGAGAGGTGTTGGAGTTGGTGGCCACCTCCGGCTGTGCTGGTGTAGGGGGTGTGGGTGCGATGGAGGTGCCGGCGGCGTTGTCGGTCTTGTACTGGGCGGCGGCGAGGGCCTGGATCTGCTTCTGCATCTCCCCCAGCATCCGCGACATCGTCTTCTCCTCCTCCAGCCTCTTCCCCTCCTTCTGCTTTGCTTCCACCTGCGAAGCCCTAAGCGCAATGAGAGCCTGTTGGAGCTGTTGTTGGAGGGCGGCGTTCTGGGCGGAGAGGGCGGCGGTCTCGGTGTCGCTCTCCTCGTCCTCAGAGGCGGTGTAGTCGCCCTCGGTGCGCTCGGACTCGGCTTCGGGGATGAACGTGTAGCTGATGGGCGTGGTGCCGGAGCGAGTGGTCTGGGGCTCGAGGAGGCCTTGCTGCAGCAGCTGGTCCCGGAAACTTACCGGCTCCTCCTCCTGGGCGATGTAGCAGTCGGGGCAGGTGTAGCGTAGCTCGAGGGCTGGATGGGTCTGTGGGGCGTCGCGGGCGCTGTTGTAGATGTCGGCGGAGGCGCTGCCCTTGGGGTTGAAGAAGCGGTCGGTGTGGTTGCGGCAGGTGACGGTCTTGCAGCGAGAGCAGCGCAGGAGGTCCTTGACGTGGCGTAGGGCGTGGCAGTCCTCGTTGCAGCGGTAGCCGGCCTTGGCGGAGAGGCAGACGTCCATCTTGTAGCTCTTCAGTCCTTAGGAGGACTCTTAGGAACTAGCTTCTGATAGCTTTTGCCCTAAAGAGGGCAGTTGAGCTCTAGATAGAAAGGTGTGGGAGTAGATGTGATGAAAGAGGGTGTGTAGGAGGCGAGGGTAGGTATTGAGCCTAAGTGGGCGTGTCTAAGGCGGTTGAGGGAAGGTTCGGGAAGGGCTGCGTTGTCAAGAGAATGACGTCAGCAGAGGTGGGGTGAGGAGAGAAAGAGAGACTGGAAGGTGAGCGGGGGGCTGAAGGCGATGATGAGCTGGGCAAAGGTGGCGTAGTTGATGTCCTTGCCGACTCAGAAGCTCCAGCTGAAAGCCACACCACCAGCAGAGAACATTCTCGAATCCCAAACAAACAACCGAAAGGAGAGGTGAAAACTAGGTCTTCTCAGACTCTAGCTTCACCAAACACGCTGAGAGATGCCGAAGAGGAGTTGGAGAGGGTTGAGGATGGCTGTGAACTTGGGGCTGGCGTAGGTGATGTAGCCGAAGTTCTGGCCGGAGTCCTCGCTGTTCCCGCTGCTGCCGATGATGAAGAGGTGGATGGCGGCGTTGCTGGGCGGCGGCGGGAGGTTGTCCAGGGCCTAGTCCGGGTGTGGGATGGCCAGGGGCTCCACACTCTGCCGTGTAATTGGTTACTCCTCCTCGAAGGCAAGTATTTTTCTCATCCGCTGAAAAGCGAGTCAAAGGCAGGAGGGTCTGTAAATTGCGTGCCAATGGAAACATCGCGCAGCAGCTATAATTGCTTGCTTGTAGGAAGGCAGGTGAGGCAGGGCACCGATGCAGGAGGCTGGACGGCCCTCCACGATTGAGGAAGAAGAGGAAGTGGGCTAGGTGGAGGAGTTGTGCTGCAGCGAAGAGACGCCGCTGCCTCTGCCAGCTTACGCCAAACTTGTTCCATAGGCGCTGCACTGCGTACTCCCAAAAGAACTCGCTCACCAGCTGACAATAGAAGTTTCACGAATTTTGAGGTGAAACAGGGCTGTTGAAAACAGACGAGGGGCAGGAGGAAGGAAGGAAGTCTGTGAAAGCGAAGTCCTAGAAGAGAATGGCCCGGCGTTGCCACTTGTCTGCTTAGGGCATGGCAGCGGAGAAAAAGGCGAAGCACCACTTTCACTTCTTCCTCTAGTCTTCAAATTCTTCTTTCTCATTGGTCACGCGGCCTATGAAGTTAAGAAAAGCCTGTTGAAGAAGACAGCAGTGGTGGCAGGTAAATGATGCAGAAAGCGAGTAAATTGGCGAAGCAAGGAAGACTCTAATTCGCTGTTCAGCTCTTCTGCATCAAGCTGACTTACACGAAGCGCTTCTACTAAGCCTCCACTTTCCATCTATGCCGCTACTTTTGTGTCCATGTGCTTTGAAACAGTTATAATAATTTCCTATTTCCGCAATATTTTGTTGTAGTTTTGGTAAAACATAAACTTAAGGAAATGTTTATCTGATAAGAATGTAAGAATCAAATAGGAAAGAGCATAATATGCCTGTAAAATCAAGACGCCAAATCAAAGGCTTGGAACTTTTCCAATCCATAAAAAGCAGCTCGTATTTGCCGTCCGCCGAAGAAGCGCCCGTTCAAATCCACAACAGCTGACAATTTAATCTTTCTCTCCTTCTTCATAGACAGCCAGATCCTTGCTAACCTTTGATGGCCTGATCCACCTTTCCAAACTCAATGAAGATACGGACAGCTTCATAGTCCGGGCAGGGTTTCGGCATCTATCATGTTTAATTCTTCTAATTTTTTATCTATTTTTGTGCAAAGGCAGGCGCACCTCGTAAATGAGAACTTTGACGACCTCTCCGTACTTGTTCATCTCCTCCCTCACCTCACCCTCCAGCTCTCCATCCACCTCGCCAGGGCCTACCATATTCTGCAATCTCCTCTGCATAGCTTATTCCCCTAGCTGGACTTTCAATTGTTCTCGAGAACCTTGAGCAGAATGAGCTTGCTGGGGCTTTTGAGGAGCTCGGTGATAGGCGTAGGCTCCGGCGGCGGCGGCATTGAGCCTGGCGGGAGCACCGAAGCACCAACATCCACTGCTGGGAAGTCTTTGAACTCCGGAACCTCCTCTGCAGCCTCCCACTTCTTCACGGACTTTGCGACGCATGGAGGATATGAAAAGAGCCTTTGATCGCGTCCTTTTCGTGAATGATTCTTCCGCCGCGCTCCGATGTTTTTTCCACATTTAGGGCGGTGGTCATGCCCTGCTGCTGTCGGCCGAGGCCGGCCCCCTTCTTGTAGCCCATCTTCTCCATCATTCGAGCAGCGGCGGAGAGGCCCTTGGTGGTGGTGGCGGGCTGGGCGGCGAGGGCGGCCAAGTCCGGCATTCCCCCTGCTTCCCCCTCCGACGCCTTCAGCCCCGCCGCCTCCCGCAGCGCACTCGGCGGTGCTATGGCTGCGCCCACGGAACGCTTCTTCAGCTCTGCAGCCTCCTCTTTCGCCGCCTCCGCCGCTGCGGCTGCCTCTCGACGCTCTGCTGCTTTCTCCTCACGCTCCTATGTTGTTTCCCTTTTCTTCAGCCTCCTCTACTCAAAGATCGCCTAACCCGACTGAGACTCTCCTCCTGCTGTTTGAGGAGTTCGTTGAAGTCGTTGGGTACCATGGGGTCGTACTCGTTCTCCACCACCACCTCGCCGAAGATCAGCACCTGCTCGTCCTGGCCGAGGAAGGTGGAGAGGATGAGCTGGATGGTACTGGGGAGTAGGCAGAGTGGACTAGACCTTGGCAGCAGTGGGAATGAAGCTGAGCGGTAGGCCGTCGGTGACGACGGTCTTCCTGGTTGTGAGCAAGCTGGGCCTCAGCGAGGAAGGAGCGATGGAGCTCCCACTGCTCGCCCGCAAGTCCACCACTTTCGCCACCCCACCTCCCCCGCCTCCACCCAGCGCCACTGACGGCTTCACTTTCTCCCGATCCCTCTGCAGATGATGGCGTAGGGAGTGAGGGCAGAGAGAGTTGGTGGAAGAAGAGGACGGCAGTGAGGGAGGCTTTCTTGAGGGCAATCTGTGACTGGAGGAGCTTGAGGCCGGACTGGGACCAGGAGGAGGAAGCTGAGGAAGGGCCGGAAGAGGAGCCTTCAGCTTTCCCCGAATGAGAGCGGGAAATGTTTGAGGAGCTGACACTTTTCCCATCCTCCTTCTTCGCCCTTTTCTCTCCTGTGTCCAAATCCTCGTACAAGGACATCTCTTACACCTAGAATCAGGCTTAACAGAGTTCAACTTGCGTTCCTTGCTAAAAAAGCTCCCCTCTGGCGCCACCCTGACGCTCAGGAATTTTGGCGCTAATTTGAACTCAGGTCGATTAGTTGAATTTGGCTGCAGCCGTAGATAAGCAAGGTAATATCAGCTATCGCCAATAGGTTGCGCGCCCAAATTTCACTCTCCTTGCTGAACGTTTAGCTATTTTTGATGAATGAAAATAATGTGTGGAATTTAGAGTGTAGCAAAGTTTCTGACCCTAATAAATAATTATTCTGCTAAATAAGAGAATAATTACTACTACTGAAATTTACTGCGTCATCTGCATTTTTTGGGAGCGCATGGAAAGAGACTCTGAACTGCGCGCCCAAAACAAGATGCAACTATCCAGGAAGCAGGTTCCAGTTGTAGTAATTTTATTTCTTTGACTTTTCACTCGGGGCATTTTCAATTTTTGAAGAAAAGACTTAATTTTGGCATGCCGACTGAGTGAGTATTGTTGTGAAAGTTTTCGAATCTGCGAGGCGTAAAAATTGCGCGATTCCCCTTCTGCCTAGAATCTGATCCTCCATTCGCTGCTTCAATACGCCCAGCACTCGAATCGGCCACAAGGAAAGGACAGCTCTTCGTTTCCCCGAAGTCTCCCGGCCGGCAGCAGCAAAGCATGAAACGGTCTCGGCCGCGGTCACCGGCGGCGCAGGTGCAGAAGCACTCCTTCATCCTCAACTTCGCGGTGCCTGCACTGGAGGCTGGGGAGACGCAGGAACTGCCCCGTCGCTTTGCCACCTCCTCCCCCAGCGGTCTCAGCCTCGACTGGCGACTTCGCTTCCACCTCGCCCAGAAAGAAGACCATCTCTGCCCACAGCTCAGTCTCCAGCTGGCGGAGAACCCGCTCGGAATCAGCAACCTCTACTGCGGCATTTCCGAGGCCAGCATTTGGGATGAGGACACCTGTGCTCTGCGAGCCTGGAACCGCCACGGCCATCCCTACCATCTCTACACTCTCTCCATAGACCTGCACCTTGGGAATGTGAGGACACAGCTGGAGGGCCCCTGCCGAGGCCAACTCACCCTCACCTTCGACCGGGACTGGGCGGCTCTGCTCCTCCGCCATACTCCAGCCACCGCCAGACAAAACCCCGCCTTTCTCCGACTTCTCAGCACCGTTCCCCTTTCTTCCCTTACCTCAGGGCTAGCTATAGGGCAACGCGAATGAAGGTGGAGGAGAGCAGTGAGAAGGAGGAAGGCGGGACGGGAAAGAAGGAGGTGAAGGGGCGACTGGAGCTGCTGTGCGCGGAGGGCCGTAGCGTATGGGCCATCCCAGAGCTCCTGGCCGCCCAGTCCCAACTCCTCCGCACCAAGGCCACCACTTCACTGCCTCATCACAAGGTCAGGCCTCTACTAGCACAAACTCCTTGCACATTGCTCCATTGCACCTGCAGGAGCACTTGGACCTGGGCGACTACAAGGCGGCGGAGGTGCGCATGCTGGTGGAAGGGCTGTACACGGAGGAGATGCCGGAAGGGCTGGGCCAGCTTTCGTTCCAAGAAATTGTGACGCTCTTTACTTTACTCTCCTTCCTCATCCATAGTCATGAGGGAGTTGGCAGGTTCCGCTGTTCCGACTGATGGACTATCTGGCTCTGGACGACAAGCGAGCGCTGGCGGAGCAGCTTGAAATCGTTCTCTTCCACTCACTGCATCTGTGGAGCTCCTGGCCCTAGTCCATCCATCCCATGGGTGCAGGCGGCCTGGAAGTCTGTGGAGGTGGGGCAGTCGGCAGAAGAGCTGGTGGAGGTGTGGAAGGTGGCGGAGCGGCACAGCCTCCCCGTCCTCCTCAACGCCGTCTGCAAGGCCATGCTGGACGCCATGCTCCGCGACGGCTTCCCCAGCCTCTCCTCCGATAGCTCAGCCATCCCAGCCGAGGCCCTAGCAGCTTCAGATCGTTCTCTTCCACTCACTGCATCTGTGGAGCTCCTGGCCCTAGTCCATCCATCCCATGGGTGCAGGCGGCCTGGAAGTCTGTGGAGGTGGGGCAGTCGGCAGAAGAGCTGGTGGAGGTGTGGAAGGTGGCGGAGCGGCACAGCCTCCCCGTCCTCCTCAACGCCGTCTGCAAGGCCATGCTGGACGCCATGCTCCGCGACGGCTTCCCCAGCCTCTCCTCCGATAGCTCAGCCATCCCAGCCGAGGCCCTAGCAGCTTCAGATCGTTCTCTTCCACTCACTGCATCTGTGGAGCTCCTGGCCCTAGTCCATCCATCCCATGGGTGCAGGCGGCCTGGAAGTCTGTGGAGGTGGGGCAGTCGGCAGAAGAGCTGGTGGAGGTGTGGAAGGTGGCGGAGCGGCACAGCCTCCCCGTCCTCCTCAACGCCGTCTGCAAGGCCATGCTGGACGCCATGCTCCGCGACGGCTTCCCCAGCCTCTCCTCCGATAGCTCAGCCATCCCAGCCGAGGCCCTAGCAGCTTCAGATCGTTCTCTTCCACTCACTGCATCTGTGGAGCTCCTGGCCTTAGTCCATCCATCCCATGGGTGCAGGCGGCCTGGAAGTCTGTGGAGGTGGGGCAGTCGGCAGAAGAGCTGGTGGAGGTGTGGAAGGTGGCGGAGCGGCACAGCCTCCCCGTCCTCCTCAACGCCGTCTGCAAGGCCATGCTGGACGCCATGCTCCGCGACGGCTTCCCCAGCCTCTCCTCCGATAGCTCAGCCATCCCAGCCGAGGCCCTAGCAGCTTCAGATCGTTCTCTTCCACTCACTGCATCTGTGGAGCTCCTGGCCTTAGTCCATCCATCCCATGGGTGCAGGCGGCCTGGAAGTCTGTGGAGGTGGGGCAGTCGGCAGAAGAGCTGGTGGAGGTGTGGAAGGTGGCGGAGCGGCACAGCCTCCCCGTCCTCCTCAACGCCGTCTGCAAGGCCATGCTGGACGCCATGCTCCGCGACGGCTTCCCCAGCCTCTCCTCCGATAGCTCAGCCATCCCAGCCGAGGCCCTAGCAGCTTCAGATCGTTCTCTTCCACTCACTGCATCTGTGGAGCTCCTGGCCTTAGTCCATCCATCCCATGGGTGCAGGCGGCCTGGAAGTCTGTGGAGGTGGGGCAGTCGGCAGAAGAGCTGGTGGAGGTGTGGAAGGTGGCGGAGCGGCACAGCCTCCCCGTCCTCCTCAACGCCGTCTGCAAGGCCATGCTGGACGCCATGCTCCGCGACGGCTTCCCCAGCCTCTCCTCCGATAGCTCAGCCATCCCAGCCGAGGCCCTAGCAGCTTCAGATCGTTCTCTTCCACTCACTGCATCTGTGGAGCTCCTGGCCTTAGTCCATCCATCCCATGGGTGCAGGCGGCCTGGAAGTCTGTGGAGGTGGGGCAGTCGGCAGAAGAGCTGGTGGAGGTGTGGAAGGTGGCGGAGCGGCACAGCCTCCCCGTCCTCCTCAACGCCGTCTGCAAGGCCATGCTGGACGCCATGCTCCGCGACGGCTTCCCCAGCCTCTCCTCCGATAGCTCAGCCATCCCAGCCGAGGCCCTAGCAGCTTCAGATCGTTCTCTTCCACTCACTGCATCTGTGGAGCTCCTGGCCTTAGTCCATCCATCCCATGGGTGCAGGCGGCCTGGAAGTCTGTGGAGGTGGGGCAGTCGGCAGAAGAGCTGGTGGAGGTGTGGAAGGTGGCGGAGCGGCACAGCCTCCCCGTCCTCCTCAACGCCGTCTGCAAGGCCATGCTGGACGCCATGCTCCGCGACGGCTTCCCCAGCCTCTCCTCCGATAGCTCAGCCATCCCAGCCGAGGCCCTAGCAGCTTCAGATCGTTCTCTTCCACTCACTGCATCTGTGGAGCTCCTGGCCTTAGTCCATCCATCCCATGGGTGCAGGCGGCCTGGAAGTCTGTGGAGGTGGGGCAGTCGGCAGAAGAGCTGGTGGAGGTGTGGAAGGTGGCGGAGCGGCACAGCCTCCCCGTCCTCCTCAACGCCGTCTGCAAGGCCATGCTGGACGCCATGCTCCGCGACGGCTTCCCCAGCCTCTCCTCCGATAGCTCAGCCATCCCAGCCGAGGCCCTAGCAGCTTCAGATCGTTCTCTTCCACTCACTGCATCTGTGGAGCTCCTGGCCTTAGTCCATCCATCCCATGGGTGCAGGCGGCCTGGAAGTCTGTGGAGGTGGGGCAGTCGGCAGAAGAGCTGGTGGAGGTGTGGAAGGTGGCGGAGCGGCACAGCCTCCCCGTCCTCCTCAACGCCGTCTGCAAGGCCATGCTGGACGCCATGCTCCGCGACGGCTTCCCCAGCCTCTCCTCCGATAGCTCAGCCATCCCAGCCGAGGCCCTAGCAGCTTCAGATCGTTCTCTTCCACTCACTGCATCTGTGGAGCTCCTGGCCTTAGTCCATCCATCCCATGGGTGCAGGCGGCCTGGAAGTCTGTGGAGGTGGGGCAGTCGGCAGAAGAGCTGGTGGAGGTGTGGAAGGTGGCGGAGCGGCACAGCCTCCCCGTCCTCCTCAACGCCGTCTGCAAGGCCATGCTGGACGCCATGCTCCGCGACGGCTTCCCCAGCCTCTCCTCCGATAGCTCAGCCATCCCAGCCGAGGCCCTAGCAGCTTCAGATCGTTCTCTTCCACTCACTGCATCTGTGGAGCTCCTGGCCTTAGTCCATCCATCCCATGGGTGCAGGCGGCCTGGAAGTCTGTGGAGGTGGGGCAGTCGGCAGAAGAGCTGGTGGAGGTGTGGAAGGTGGCGGAGCGGCACAGCCTCCCCGTCCTCCTCAACGCCGTCTGCAAGGCCATGCTGGACGCCATGCTCCGCGACGGCTTCCCCAGCCTCTCCTCCGATAGCTCAGCCATCCCAGCCGAGGCCCTAGCAGCTTCAGATCGTTCTCTTCCACTCACTGCATCTGTGGAGCTCCTGGCCTTAGTCCATCCATCCCATGGGTGCAGGCGGCCTGGAAGTCTGTGGAGGTGGGGCAGTCGGCAGAAGAGCTGGTGGAGGTGTGGAAGGTGGCGGAGCGGCACAGCCTCCCCGTCCTCCTCAACGCCGTCTGCAAGGCCATGCTGGACGCCATGCTCCGCGACGGCTTCCCCAGCCTCTCCTCCGATAGCTCAGCCATCCCAGCCGAGGCCCTAGCAGCTTCAGATCGTTCTCTTCCACTCACTGCATCTGTGGAGCTCCTGGCCTTAGTCCATCCATCCCATGGGTGCAGGCGGCCTGGAAGTCTGTGGAGGTGGGGCAGTCGGCAGAAGAGCTGGTGGAGGTGTGGAAGGTGGCGGAGCGGCACAGCCTCCCCGTCCTCCTCAACGCCGTCTGCAAGGCCATGCTGGACGCCATGCTCCGCGACGGCTTCCCCAGCCTCTCCTCCGATAGCTCAGCCATCCCAGCCGAGGCCCTAGCAGCTTCAGATCGTTCTCTTCCACTCACTGCATCTGTGGAGCTCCTGGCCTTAGTCCATCCATCCCATGGGTGCAGGCGGCCTGGAAGTCTGTGGAGGTGGGGCAGTCGGCAGAAGAGCTGGTGGAGGTGTGGAAGGTGGCGGAGCGGCACAGCCTCCCCGTCCTCCTCAACGCCGTCTGCAAGGCCATGCTGGACGCCATGCTCCGCGACGGCTTCCCCAGCCTCTCCTCCGATAGCTCAGCCATCCCAGCCGAGGCCCTAGCAGCTTCAGATCGTTCTCTTCCACTCACTGCATCTGTGGAGCTCCTGGCCTTAGTCCATCCATCCCATGGGTGCAGGCGGCCTGGAAGTCTGTGGAGGTGGGGCAGTCGGCAGAAGAGCTGGTGGAGGTGTGGAAGGTGGCGGAGCGGCACAGCCTCCCCGTCCTCCTCAACGCCGTCTGCAAGGCCATGCTGGACGCCATGCTCCGCGACGGCTTCCCCAGCCTCTCCTCCGATAGCTCAGCCATCCCAGCCGAGGCCCTAGCAGCTTCAGATCGTTCTCTTCCACTCACTGCATCTGTGGAGCTCCTGGCCTTAGTCCATCCATCCCATGGGTGCAGGCGGCCTGGAAGTCTGTGGAGGTGGGGCAGTCGGCAGAAGAGCTGGTGGAGGTGTGGAAGGTGGCGGAGCGGCACAGCCTCCCCGTCCTCCTCAACGCCGTCTGCAAGGCCATGCTGGACGCCATGCTCCGCGACGGCTTCCCCAGCCTCTCCTCCGATAGCTCAGCCATCCCAGCCGAGGCCCTAGCAGCTTCAGATCGTTCTCTTCCACTCACTGCATCTGTGGAGCTCCTGGCCTTAGTCCATCCATCCCATGGGTGCAGGCGGCCTGGAAGTCTGTGGAGGTGGGGCAGTCGGCAGAAGAGCTGGTGGAGGTGTGGAAGGTGGCGGAGCGGCACAGCCTCCCCGTCCTCCTCAACGCCGTCTGCAAGGCCATGCTGGACGCCATGCTCCGCGACGGCTTCCCCAGCCTCTCCTCCGATAGCTCAGCCATCCCAGCCGAGGCCCTAGCAGCTTCAGATCGTTCTCTTCCACTCACTGCATCTGTGGAGCTCCTGGCCTTAGTCCATCCATCCCATGGGTGCAGGCGGCCTGGAAGTCTGTGGAGGTGGGGCAGTCGGCAGAAGAGCTGGTGGAGGTGTGGAAGGTGGCGGAGCGGCACAGCCTCCCCGTCCTCCTCAACGCCGTCTGCAAGGCCATGCTGGACGCCATGCTCCGCGACGGCTTCCCCAGCCTCTCCTCCGATAGCTCAGCCATCCCAGCCGAGGCCCTAGCAGCTTCAGATCGTTCTCTTCCACTCACTGCATCTGTGGAGCTCCTGGCCTTAGTCCATCCATCCCATGGGTGCAGGCGGCCTGGAAGTCTGTGGAGGTGGGGCAGTCGGCAGAAGAGCTGGTGGAGGTGTGGAAGGTGGCGGAGCGGCACAGCCTCCCCGTCCTCCTCAACGCCGTCTGCAAGGCCATGCTGGACGCCATGCTCCGCGACGGCTTCCCCAGCCTCTCCTCCGATAGCTCAGCCATCCCAGCCCAGGCCCTAGCAGCTCTGCGACAGCTCCTGGCCGATCGCTTTGCTGTCGTTGGACCAATGCCTGTCACAGACTAGTTTCGCTCTTTTTCTGGATTTGGGAATTGAAGACAGTCGGATTTCTTGTGCCTAGCTTTGAATTCAAGCTCGTTAGCATATGCTTTATGCTTTGCTGGCATTTTTATTACCCGCTTGGATTAATTAATTTGCAAATGATGTTTATGTTTTATATTTTGTTTTATTAATCAATCATAATTCTTAATTCTTATTTCTGATCATTTTATTCCTCACATTATGGAAACTAAATTGTTACGTATCAAGAATCTAGAAACAAAGAATGGGAAGCAGAGGATTTATCAGGGACAAAGTCTTCGAAAGTGTCGCGGGAGTTGTCCGATATATACGCACCTCCCCCACTCGTTTTGCCACCCTGCACAATAAGTTCCATACGGAATTCTTATTCAACGCATTGAGTTGCTCACGAGTTAAATAAATTAGAAAATAAACATTGAGTGAGAAAGACCTCTTTAGCTTTAGGTTGGGTGGATGAGGGAGGGAAGAGTTCGGGCATGAGGGAGGCGAAGAGGTCTTGGGGCTCGTCCTCCTGCCTTGCCAGGGCCTTGCGCTGCTTGGAGGAGGCGCGGGGGGCTGGTGGGAGTTTGCGGCGAGGACGGCGTTTGCGGACGCTAAGCCAGTCCTCGTCCTCCTCCTCCTCCACCTCTCCCGGCTGGAACTCATCCCCACTCCCCCCGCCCACACCCGACTGCAACACTCTCTTCCATCCACGGTCGGAGGGTAGGGAAGAAGGCTACCTCATCGTCAGAGTCGAGCTCCATCTCGATGGCGGGCTCCTCGGTGTAGACGGGCGGGGGTCGTGGGGGCAGGGAGTTGGCGGAGGCGCTGGCGGCCAGGCGTCGGTTGGCCTGGCGGGCGCTGTTGCGGCCCATGCCCAGACACTTCTCCAGGTGCGGAGCGAAGCGGGAGGCGGCCACCTGACGCCCGCACGCTGGACACCAGCACTCCAGATTACGCCCCAACTGCCCAATTACCCCCATCCTTTTTGTTTGGCCGGAAAATAGAGTTGGGAGACCTTGGAGTTGAGAGCAGGACTCTGGGCGAAGATGTCCAGGCCGGGAGCATTGCAGATGCGATGCGGCCTCACCTCTGCTCGCTCGCCCAGTTTCCGCTTCGAGGAGCTTTGCCCACTCTCCACTAGCACCGGCTTCTCCTGCACTTTCAAGCCATGTCTACATAGCTTCTTTTTTGACGCTGTCCCACCAGAAATACGGCGAATCCCAGCCGGCAGTCTCGATGAAAGTCCAGGACGACCTCGGCAATGATCTCCTCCTGGAGGCGGAGGAGCAGAGCATTGGTGTGTTGAGAGACGGAGCCTCTGTCCTGCTGCGGGGCGGCGGAGGTTGAGGGAAGGAGTGAGGTGGAGGGGCGGAGGGAGGTGGAGGGCTCTGGTAGAAGAGCGGGCGGGGTGACGGAGAGCTCGGCGGGGGAGGAGGAGGAGGGACTGGCGGAGCGGGAGGAGCTCAGCGCCAACGCCTGCACCAAACCACCCACCTCCAGCTCCGACGCCATCCTACACCACCCTGCGCCGATCCTATAGCTGCACACACCGCATTGGAGCAGCCAATACCAGGCCAAGGTGTACCCTCATTGCTCAGGCTCAAAGGCGCGCATTCAAGCTTTCGGCGAGAATGCGTTTTCAAGGCTGGGGCCCGGTGGCAACTGGGAGGTGATCTATGAGCGAGTCTGGCCCATCGGCAACCCTTGATTCATTTGCTTTTCATTTGGAGCGCCAATTTGATCTGCTGCAATCTGTTTTTCCCTGTTGGGCTGGACCCTTCAAAAAAACCTATGAAACCGAGCACTGACCATGTTTATGCTAGACCAGCATAATCCTCCCCAGACAAGGCCGGGCCAGCATATCAGTGTGAGGGAAATGGGCGGGATGAAGGTTTTGCTGGTTGCCCAGCTATGGAGCTGGATGGTTGCGGGGAAAGAGGCTGGGCCCAACATCATCTTCATCATGGCGGATGACCTGGGCTGGAACGATGTGGGCTGGCATTCCACTGACGACATCCAAACGCCGCACATTGACGCTCTCATGGCCAGTCATACTACAATTCTCAACAACTCTTACGTCGCCCAACTTTGCTCTCCGTTCCCTTCTTTTGCTGGCGTCCAATATTCAAATTTCCTTCAATTTATTCTTGCTTAGGACCAGATCAGCTTTGATGACGGGCTACTATCCATACCGCATCGGAACGCAAGTACGAATAGATTTTCGAATACTGGAAATAACGAATTTGGCTTTGAAGCACGGCGTATTCATGGGGATGGAGCCAAGCGGAGTTCCCACCAACTTCACTTTCTTTCCGCAAATCCTGCAGCAAATGGGCTACACCACCAAACTAGTCGGAAAGTGGAACTTGCATTGTCTGACTCATCAATGTTTTTATGGTGCCTCATTTGAGATGGCACTTGGGCTACTGCAAGGAAACTTACTTGCCTACGGCTCGTGGCTTCCACGACTTCTATGGGTACTACATGGGCGCTGAATACTACTACAATCATTCTTTATGTCAAAGCAAAACATCTGCTCAAAGCCGCTGGGAAAGTTCGGAAATTATTTCACTCCAAATATTTCTCTCCATCATGGGAGCAGATTGTGCTCCGGGTGTGGATGTGCAAGGCTTGGACTTCTGGTCCAACTCTACGGCAGACTGGGGACAGGACGGCGTCTACTCAACCACCATCTTCCGCGACAAGGCCATCCAATTTGTTGAAACTATGTCCAACAAAAGCAACCCCTTCTTCCTCTACCTCGCCTTCCAGAGCGTTCACTACCCTCTGCAAGTTCCTGCTATAACCCATTTCCCGACTTCATCCCTTTCACTTTGAAGTTGCCGCCGGAAGAGTTCATGGAAGGCTGTGAGCAGACCAGACGCGATCGTCAAATCTACTGCGGTTCCACCGTCCCTTGCTTGGGAAGGATGAAAAGCTGCTATAGTTCTGAAGGAATGGTGAAAGCGATGGATGCTGCAATTGGGGCAGTAGTAGAGGCGTTGAAACGTGGGGGCCTCTACAACAACACCATCATTGCCTTCAGCAACGACGTTAGGCCGTCAGCTGGTGAGCTGGCTTCATTTGAAACTGAGCTGGTTACAGAACGGAGGCCAGGTACGTTTCGGTGGGAACAACTGGCCCCTGCGCGGGAACAAGGACACCCTCTGGGAAGGCGGCACCCGAGCAGTTTCCTTCCTCCACTCACCTCGCTTCCTTCCACCCCTCACTAGAGTCTCCAACAAGTGACTTAACTTACTGCTCCCTCTCATCTGCGATTCGGCGGAAGGCTGGCTGCAGGCTGTTCAGCATCGTGGACTGGTTCCCTACACTCCTCAGTGCCGCTGGTCGCCAAATGCCACGTCACGGTTTCTCCGTCCTCCAGTCTTATTTACCATCATAAACAGGTGGTGATTGAGGAGATGGGATGAATCAGTGGGGTATGATCAGGAGCGGTGGAGCATCTGGCGTGCGACAAACGCTCGTCTACAACATCGCCAAAGGCGGATCTGCCATTAGGTGTGCTGAAGGTGAATTGGGCGCTGGTATGTGGTATTCTGTTGCAGGCAAGGTTGGTACAAGCTGGTGCTGGGCTCTGGCGGCAAACTGGATGGATGGTACGCGCCTGAGCACAAGCCGCCTCTCAGCAGCTCAGCAGACACGGCACAGCCAAATCTCCATCTTCTTCCAATGCCTCCAAGGAAAAGCAAAACTCTGCGCCTCTACCACCTACTCTGTTATACGCCCATCTTTAGCAGTCCAGCACATTGCATCGGAATCCTGATTTACAGCGGATCCCCTTGAAAAAGTGGACCTGAGCGGAAAACGTCCGCAGGTGGTGAGAAAACTTAAAAAGTTCGCATCTTGCATCTATATTGAACGGCACAAAACGTATCGTTGAAGGCTTTATAATTCCTTACGAAAACTGGAACATCCAAGCGTTCATCGTCCAACAGACCCTCGAGGAAACCCATCCAACTTCAATGGGACTTTTGCTACTGGGTGGTGCTAGCCGTGCATACGCTTAAAACACTCTTTTAATTTAACTCCTTTCGAAAGGCTCAACAAAAATTATGGGTAGAACCGCGAAAACAATCATGTTATTTTTCTTGAAAAAAGTTCTTATTTTCTATAGTTAGTATCTTGGACAAAAAATTAAAATTGAAGACATCATTTCGGCCAGAAAAGGAGCGTTTGAAAATTCAATCAAACTGTAATTTATTAGCGTAAACTCATTTTACACCATCAAAAATCCAAAAAGTTTTAAAAATTCAGTCTCATTTTGTCTGCCCAATGCTCCCGTTCGATTAACTTGTACAGGTTGTGAATATTACATATTTATTGCCTTCAAAGCAGACAAAGAAGGACCAATCATAAATGTAAGGCAAAACACATAAAGGCAGAGTTACAAAAGGTCATCATTACACATCGCATCACAGCATTTTCACTCATTTCCGAAAAGCAAATGGTTTTGAGTTAGAGCAATGAATTTAAAGTAGCTAATCCTATGGAATATTCAGGTTGCATGAACAATTTCACCTAATGAATTGCTTGGTATTTTCCAATAATTGGTACCATCGGCAAGCCTAATTTGAACCTTTTCAGAGTTCTGCCGAATTCATAGTCGAAGAAATACATCTACTAGTGGAATCTGCTTCTCAGATAGTTGCATTTTGTTCTGGCACGCAGTTCCCGTGACTCTTTCCAGTGCGCGCAAAAACAGAATGCAGGTGGCTTAGCAGATTCCGCTAGAATACAGTGATACAATGAAGGTAGTTTGTGAGTGAGCTTGAAGCGGGTGGGGCTTGAAAGAAGCGAAGCTTTGGTGTTGTGGTTAGGGCGAAGAGTGGCCGGGACTGGCTGCGGGAGAGGGCGTGGATGGGTGGATGAGGATGCGCGGGGTGTTGATGGTGGAGGAGGTCTTGGCGGGCAGGACATCGAAGGCGTCGAACACCAGCCGCTCCACCTCCGCCGAGTTCGCCGCTACCGACACCCCTCGTAGCCCTCCGCCCGACACACCACCACCAACTCCTCCGTTCCCACCTCCTCCTGTCCCCCAACACTGCCCGCTACTGGTTAGTCTATGCGTTAGTTGAAAGAGAGAGTGGGAGTGGCTGAATTATTGAAGCAAGCGTTGCGGGCGCATGTCCACCAATTTAAAGGCATCAAGGCCGTCCATTTGGGTGGGAATGAATCCCTGAGAAGTAAAGAGGGTGTCGTCCACCCGCCCATCCAACTCTTCCTCCAGATTACCATAGGCTGGCGTTTGTGCGTCTCGCCCGAGCAGGCCTCGCAGCCTGTCCAGATTCACGTAGCGCCGAAGCCTGCTCCCACAAATCCCTCTCTCTCAAATCCTTCTCCCACAGAGGCTACCGATTCTCGTAAAAGCAGTAGGCGATGCAGATGGCCAGAATGACAATGAGCGGAAGGACGATGCCCACAGCCAGCGTCTTGGACACCTGCGCTGCTACTTCCCCGCCCACCCCCACTCTTCCTTTCTGCCAATTTATTCACAATTTATTCTTTTTCTCTCATTTGCACCTCAGGCTCAAGCAGTGCTTACCGAATCAGCAGTTGAATTGAGCTGAGCCGTAGAAGTGGAGGGCTTATTGCTGGAGATGAGGTTCATGCTCTTCTCTGTAAACATGGTTGTCAGCTAGGTAGACTGGAGGTAATGTGCGGAGAGAAAGAAGACGAGTAGAAGATTGGCTGTGGCTGGCAGTAGTGTGATTGGCCGCGGAGAGACTGGGCTTAGAGGCGTTAATCAACTCTTGCCTGCTGCTCAAGCTGACATTGCTACTTCGCCCATTTTCCTCTGCCCTCACTGAAAAGACGGAATTAATTTGGTGGTGGAAAATGGCTGGAATAAAAAACAAAGTGTTGGCAGCGTGGATGCAGAGAGAGCGGAAAAGAGAGAGCAGAGCAGAAATGTAGAGAAGACTCTACCCCGCATCACCAAGCAGCAAGCCCTCTTCTTCCTCAGCAATCTCTCCTAGCTTGCTTCTCCCCCCAAGCCTCCTCCTCCCTTATCAGTCTCCCGCGACTTGCTTACCTACACTCTGCCACCACTTCACGCCCAATCCCAGCTGACAAACAATCTAGGCTATTTTTTAGACGGCCACTAGCGGTGGGCGAAAGCGGAGAGATGGAAGTTCCAACAGTGTTCCTGCCTTGCGTGGGGGAATGGAGGAGGCATGTAGGATAAAGGCGAAGTAATAATTATGGACTTTGCCAGGCTGAGCTGAGTAGGGGAGTCGCACATAACGAGATTACGCCGTCTCAGCCAAGCTTATGAAGCTGAGGCTTCCATAACTAGCTTAAGCCAAGTACGTAGGCCTAGTGGGCAAGAAGGAGGTTAGGTGGGTGGGGTAGGTTAGAGGCGGTAGGCTCATGGCTGCAGCGGAAATGAGGCCTCCTCTCTTCAACACTCCGAGCCCGCCGCCTTTTTTTCTCCCCCCAACCAGACCTACACAATCCATCGATTTTATGATGTCCTCCCAGCTTTCGACTTAGCCGCTTTCTCCGACCCCCCGCCTTTTCCCCCCCCCCCACCCCCCCCCCCCCTCCCCACCCCCCCCCGCCCCCCCCCCCTCCCCTCTCCCTCCCCCCCCCCCCCCCCCTATTTTCCCCCCCTCCCCCCCCTCCCCCCTTCCTCCTCTATATAGTGTGCTGCTAAACTATCAATGCCATAGAGCTAGATAGAGCCATAGCTTATTGCAGACTGATTATGCGCCTTTTCTTCAATGCATTCTTCATTTTGCAGCACTCCCCAAGCAATCAACAAATAGGCTTAAATTTTGACATGCATTGTTATGAAATTTAATACATAACATGATTTTTTCGAGTTTTAAAGAAAACCAGAAATCCGTTTTCTAACAGCGTCAGTATGAGTTCATAATTTCATTTTATTTGGCTAAGGAGTCTTGCTCTTTATGTTCAGGTCGTGTCCAAACTAATTTGGCTATGATTCGCAATTTGGAAGCACTTAAATAAATGTAATTTTAAGTTTGTGATTTGATGTAAAATGGGGCATAGTTGAGGCACAGAAAAAAGGCATGAAAGACATGAAACGGATAAAAAAATAGAGCACCGAAATTTAGTACCAAGAACACGGAAAGTGTAAACAAATTTTACGTAACTTATGGCAAGATGTATGTCCTCATTTTTTTCATTTTTTTACAAGGAAAAATCGAATTTTAGCGGAATTTTAGCGAATTTTGCTAAATAGCTCTAAAGTGAGAAAATGGCAGAATATGCAAATGTTGATTGGGCAGAAGTGTTTTGGAGGCAACATTTTTCTTAGCTAAGCTTTTTGTAGCATAACCAAGGCAATTTATTAACGTTACTGAAAATTAACTTGTATCTCAATTGGGTTATTTCGTTTGGCAGGTCTCTCATGTTTTAGGCCAAAAATTCTGAGGCCCCTTGTTTGGTCTATTTATTATAAACATAAAACAGAGCTGCATGCAATGAGTTTATATTACTAGTGAACATACGAAAAATGGAGGTTTTCGAATCTAATAAATTCTAAATTACAAAATTGGCATTTTACACATCTGCGCATTCTTCTGCTGCATTGCCCAAATCACATCGCATACACGCAAAAACTTTTATTTATAAAACATTGTCTCTGCAAAAAATTCAAAAACAGATAAACTAATAGTTTTGTCAACACAATTGAAAATAAGCAAAATGATCGCAGAAATCGCCCAATTTAACACCTTTTTATGTCAAGATGCATCATGAGCCCTGTTCTATGTAATTTTGACAAATCTTGGTGATGTAGCATGAAAAGTCAAACCAAAAGTAGCTTGATTAGCCCCTAGTACGCAAGTCGCTAGCCGTTAGCACTGTGACATTGTTTTATAGTGTTGACTGATCAGTTTTGGTCATATTTTTCGATGTTATTTCCCCAAAAATTTGTACAAGTGATGTCTAAAAATAGGTGAAGGCAATAGTAGGAAATAATATCCGCCAACGCCCAGCAGGAAAGATGCAAGACCACATAGCAAATCACCAAGTCACAATGCGCCGCCAGTGAGACAGAAATTGGAATTGGAGGGAGGGAAAGCAATGGATGGGCTTGATGAAAGGAGGGTGGGAGAAGAAATGGAAGGGGCCTGCCTCTCTGATGAGGATAAGAACAATGCCGTCAGCCTCTTTCTACCCCTCATCTGGCTCGCCCTAAATGAAGCAGAGAAGGAAGGAAATCACAGAATATGGCGGCTACAGGTGGGGAGTGGGGAAAAGAGCGGCTCAGCCCACTGCTTTTCTTCCTGATTGAGGAGGAAGATGGAGAGGAGTAGAAAGGCCATGGGGTCAGCAGTTGCAGGAGGAAGCGTTGGCGGGGGCGTTGGTGGTTGGGTTGAGGGTGATCTGGTCGCGGAACTCGGGGAAGTCCGCGTTCTCCGCCGACTCCCGTGCCAGTGCATTGCGCGCTATTGTCGCAAACGCCGCCTCCACATTCACCGCCTCTTTCGCTGACACCTTTAATTTTGCCCTTTCTTTCCGCCGTCTCCTTGCATCCTTCTTCTTTG
This sequence comes from Ptycholaimellus sp. GST1_10, assembly GCA_030248095.1. Lineage (NCBI taxonomy): Eukaryota > Metazoa > Nematoda > Chromadorea > Chromadorida > Chromadoridae > Ptycholaimellus > Ptycholaimellus sp. GST1_10. The sequence goes on along the minus strand of JASANA010010630.1, from coordinate 2,801 downwards.
CCTCACCTCGAAGTAGGGAATATCGTTCTTCGACCCGCACCAGGATTGCGCCCGTTTGCTACTCACCTGGCCAAGGGTGAAAAGATGAAAAAAGGAGAGAAGGAAGGAGGAAGAGCTAACAGCACGGTTTTCTAGATCAACTTTGTTGCCGAGAACAACGAAGGGGAAGTTCTCGAGGTACCTGGGGCGAGGCCTGAATGAGGAACTCGTCGCGCCAGGAGTCCAGGCTCTTGAAGGAGCCCCGGGTTCGTCACGTCGAAGCACAGCACGCAGCAGTCCGCTCCCCGGTAGAACGCAACGCCCAGCGACTGGAACCGCTCCTGCCCCGCCGTGTCCCAAATCTGCAGCTCAGTAGTAGAGTCAGAGTTGGGGAGGAGTAAAAAGGTAGAAGGACCTGCATGGTGACCAGACGATCGTCAATCATGACGTCCTTGGCTGAGGAAGTCGGCGCCTATGGTGGCCTTGTACTGGGTGCTGAACTTCTTGTTCACATACTGATTCATCAGTGACGTCTTCCCCACCCTAACAAGGAGGTCATGCATAGTGCTGCAGAAGAATGGGCTGGTGCTATAGATGGAAAGATCCCGCTGTCGCCGAGGATGATGACCTTGAGGAGGACCTTCTTCCTGGAGGCCATGGCGCAGAGGCAGGAGAAGATTAGGTGGCCACAAGAAGCTGTTGGAGGGCGGCTGAGTCAGCTGACACAGGGCAGCGAAGTCAGTGGAGGCAGGAGAGCAATGGGCGAGTGGGGGACGAGGCGGTTGGAGGGAGGGAGAGAGGGGAGGGGGAGGGAGAGCAGAGGGAGGGCGGCATGCGCCTCGGCGGACCATCGCCCCCATCGCCCAGTCCTGAGCGTCAGCCCAACTACGGTGGGACGGCTGGGACTCTGCTGGCGGGCAGACTCAGAGAGAGAGAGACACACGTATATCGACCTCTCCTCTCCCCAGCCCGCCACTTCCCAGCCCACTCCGCCCCGCAACTTCCCCGCCAGCCTCCTTGAACCCCGGCCAGAATTTTCGCCACTCCCCATTCTTCTCACCTTTCTCACCTTGATTGAGTCCTATTTTCGACATCTTTGTCTCTTTTGCCTAACAAGCCTGTGCCAGGAGGCATTTGGCAGGAAAAAGTAGGGGTGAGGGCACGTGAAGAGGAATTGTGGATGGCGAAAGAATGAAAGAGGTACTGGAGGTGAGGTGAGAGAAGGCGGGCAGAGAGCAGAAGGAGCAGCTGGCGGGAGGGAGATGGCGCAACTGCCGGAGAAGGCGCAGGAGATCCTGAACCGGTTCAGCATCCCGGAGCAGCGACTGCTGGCAGATCAGCGATGCCATGCTCTCCGAATTTCGTCTCGGCCTCCAGAAAGGACGCCCGGACTCTTCCATCGCCATGCTCCCCACCTTCGTTCCTAAACTACCCACTCATGAAGGTCACTCTTTATCCATTCCCCAACAACTCCAAAATCTTCAATTGATTCATTCCCCGAGTCCTCTTTCACCCCACCTAGCCTATCCCAGTCTGGAGGTTGTGGATGAATTGCAGAGCGCGGTAAGTTTGTGGCAATAGATCTGTCGGGGAAGAACCTGAGGATCATGCTGCTGCAACTGGAACCCGGGGAAGGACGCGGAGATCTGCAACCGCAACTTCATGATCCCGCAGAGCGTGATGGTGGGGACGGGGAGGGCCTCTTCAACTTCATCACCAACTGCCTGGGCCGCTTCGTGACGGAGCAGGGGCTGGGGGAGGTGGAGGATCTCCCCGTCGGCTTCGTCTTCAGCTACCCCTGCGAGCTGCTCAGCATCCGATCCGCCCACCTCCTCTGGTGGACCAAGGGCTTCAACGTCGTCGACTGCCTCAGAAGGACGTCGTCAAACTCCTTGGCATCCCTTCTTTGAGTAGAGCTTGCTTCTTTCTCATGAGCGCTTGTGCTGGCAGGATGCAATGCAACTGAACACGGCAACGAAGAATGCGCGGGTGGTGGCGGTGCTGAACGACACGGTGGGGCAGCTGGCGTCCAGCGCCTGGGAGCACGGGGATGAGTGCATCGTGGGCGTCGTCATCGGCTACGGCTGCAACGCCTCCTACCTAGAGAATGTGGACCGCATCGTCAAATTCGACCCCGTCCTCCACAACTACCCACATCCACAGATGGTATCCCAACTATCAGCTCAACAGTGGTGCAGGTGGAAGGAATTGAGGTGATTGACACGGAATGGGAGGAGTTTGGGGCAAAGGGGGAGCTGGCCTCCATTCTCACTGCCTTCAACAAGGACATCGACATGCACAGTGTTCACGTCGGCAAGCAGATCGTCGACAAACTCTGCGGGGCCCTTTATCTCGTTCGATCTTCTTTCAAGTCGCTAGAGGCTTGCCAAAGTGATGCTCTTCTGGTTGGTTGAGGGAGAGCTGGTGCGAGGAGTGATGGAGCAGCTAGTGTTGGACGGGGTGCTGTTCAATGGGCAGGCCGTGGACTCCATCCAGACCATGGACTCCTTCCCGGCCGAATATCATTTCCGAGATCCTCGCCGACGAGGCCACCCTCAACTGGAAAAATACGCGTCGCATACTGGATGAGCTTGAAATCCGTTCCTGCCCCTTCCCTTCCTTGGAGGGAGGATAAAAGAAGGGGATGAGTGAGTTGAGGCTTGCACGGCTCGTCGGACTACGTAGTGCTGCGTGAGCTGTGCCAGGTGGTGTCGCAGCGGTCGGCGGCGATTGTGGCGGCAGCCGTCGCGGCCCTCCTCCGCCATCTGGGTCGAGACCGAGTCATCGTCGGCGTCGGAGGCGTCTGGCTCAATTCCATCCCA
>JASANA010010627.1:0-12209 GCA_030248095.1 Ptycholaimellus sp. GST1_10 | reverse complement strand
ATAGAAATGAGCAATAATCATTTTGCCAGCGCACAATCATTATACTTGAATATTTCCCTATCTAAACAATCAACTCTTTCATTTTGCAGATTTGCTGCTTTGTGCATTAATTTAATTTTTTTTTAATTTTATTTATTTTCTAAAACGCGTCCCATCAAGAGACGTAAGGTACACAACAAATTAAGCGTAACATAAATTAAATTAAGAATTCATATTATAAATAAAAGTACGCTGTCCATATAAGTTATTGATGACTGTTGCATTCACTGGGAAAATAGTTTAAGAAGCATTGATTTATTTAGTGCATAAATGTCTCAAATTTGGCAAAAGCTGTGTGAAATGGAACTGTCTTGAGCAATAGTGGCGTCTCATAGCACACACACTCAAATAAATTATGCAACTGGTATTTCATTTTGTTTGTTATTGTCTGTATTTTATCTTGGTCTCCCTTGCTGAAGTAATAGATTGAATATGCACACATCTCGTTTCTTCTAATTTCCATGTGATGCTTTTGGAAATGCACTGGGTATAGCTTGGCCTGTTCTATGCAGTAATCATTTTGTTTTTGGCTAAGGTGCTAAGGGTTTACCATGCAATGTAACTGCGCTAACCATAATTGGAGGTCTCCCTTGCTGTAACTATTAATGCTTATATATTATTGCTTTCTTGAATATTATTGCTTTCTGTGAATATTATTGCTTTCTGAATATTATTGCTTTCTGAATATTATTGCTTTCTGAATATTATTGCTTTCTGAATATTATTGCTTTCTGAATATTATTGCTTTCTGAATATTATTGCTTTCTGTGAACATTATTGCTTTCTGAATATTATTGCTTTCTGAATATTATTGCTTTCTGGTTGTTTAATTACAATTAAGGCTACTGGTTGTTTAATCACACAATATTCGATATGAAAACAAATAGCTCAAAACAAATCATAGTCATAATTGCAGATCCAACTTGAACAATGGACCATATTGCAAATGTTTGGCTGTATTTCTACGTACCAATTGCTTTATATAGTTACACAGGACATGAGGCCATTACGTGGGGAGCAAAGCCATTAGGGTATTTTGCCTTTATACAGAATAGTTTTTGATATATTCAAGAATTAATAATACATTATTTGATGTTTTATGTGACGTTTCCCAAGCCGGTTTCGTCGGCCTATGTCGATGAGGCGGGCGGAAGGGAGGCCGGGATCTGTCTGTATATTTTCTCCGAGATGCCCTAACCTGTTTCCGCTCTGCGGCCCTTCCCTTCCGGTGACGATGAAAGAGAATCTGGCTAAGTTACTGCTGTATATCACCACAGCGTCTGGTAAAGCAGAGAGCTGATTGGCTTATCTGTACCTCCACCGACCACCTCTACAATGCTACTACAACGTCCGGCACCGCTTCCGCCAACTTCCGCTTCCGCAACACATTCCGGCCTTTGGACTTTGCTGCCTTCTACCAGCAGCGATCAAGCAAAAGGCCCCAGTCACCGATCTACAGAGCCAGGACAGCGAATCGAGCCCAGCCTTCATTGCTGGACCTTGCTTCGCTGCCAGACAGGACACCCTGCAGCCCCAGAACTTCACGCAGCCAGAGCCGGCCTCATGAACTTCTATGCAGCAGCAACTGCGACTATGCTACATGGAATTGAAAATTGACTTTTAAGTCTCTTTTCAATGTCCGTTTGTCATCAGCAACATCGCAGTGCCGAGTTTCCAGTCTTCGCCTTTTTGGGCGGCAGCCAGGAAACTCTGACGTCACACGGCACACTTGCTACCGTAATCCGCTGCCACGAAGGGTCTTGAAGCGAACTGAAAAGTTCTCTTCAAAACAGCATCTCCCGGATTTATGAAATCATTGAACGCCGACGATCAAGACATACATCCATGTATGTGTATGTGCTGGGGATTGCGTATGAGCTGGGGAATGCATAAGAGCTGGGGAGTGCGTATGAGCTGGGGAATACGTATGAACTGGGGAGTGTGTATGAGATGGGGAGTGCGTATGCGCTGGGAGTGCGTATGCGCTGGGAGTGCATATGAACTGGGGAGTGCGCATGAGCTGGGGAGTGCGTATGAGCTTGGGAGTGTGTATGAGCTGGGGACTGTGTATGTGCTGGGGATTGCGTATGAGCTGGGGAATGCATATGAGCTGGGGAGTGCGTATGAGCTGGGGAATACGTATGAGATGGGGAGTGTGTATGAGCTGGGGAGTGTGTATGAGCTGGGGAGTGTGTATGAGCTGGGGAGTGTGTATGAGCTGGGGAGTGCGTATGAGCTTGGGAGTGTGTATGAGCTGGGGACTGTGTATGTGCTGGGGATTGCGTATGAGCTGGGGAATGCATATGAGATGGGGAGTGCGTATGAGCTGGGGAGTGCGTATGAACTGGGGAGTGCGCATGAGCTGGGGAGTGCAATGAGCTGGGGAGTGCGTATGAGCTTGGGAGTGTGTATGAGCTGGGGACTGTGTATGTGCTGGGGATTGCGTATGAGCTGGGGAATGCATATGAGCTGGGGAGTGCGTATGATCTGGGGAATACGTATGAGCTGGGGAGTGTTTATGAGATGGGGAGTGCGTATGAGCTGGGGAGTGCGCATGAGCTGGGGATTGTGCATGAGCTGGGGAGTGCGCATGAGCTGGGGAGTGCGTATGAGCTGGGGAATACGTATGATCTGGAGAGTGTGTATGAGATGGGGAGTGCATATGAGCTGGGGAGTGCGTATGAACTGGGGAGTGTGCATGAGCTGGGGAGTGCGTATGAGCTTGGGAGTGTGTATGAGCTGGGGACTGTGTATGTGCTGGGGATTGCGTATGAACTGGGGAATGCATATGAGCTGGGGAGTGCCTATGAGCTGGGGAATACGTATGAGCTGGGGGGTGTGTATGAGATGGGGAGTGCGTATGAGCTGGGGAGTGCGCATGAGCTGGGGAGTGCGCATGAGCTGGGGAGTGCGTATGAGCTGGGGAACACGTATGAGCTGGAGAGTGTGTATGAGATGGGGAGTGCGAATGAACTGGGGAGTGCGCATGAGCTGGGGAGTGCGTATGAGCTGGGGACTGCGTATGAGCTGGGGAGTGTGTATGAGATGGGGAGTGCGTATGAGCTGGGGAGTGCGTATGAACTGTGGAGTGCGCATGAGCTGGGGAGTGCGCATGAGCTGGGGAGTGCGTATGCGCTTGGAAGTATGGGTTGGGGACTGTGTATGTGCTGGGGATTGCATATGAGCTGGGAATGCATATGAGCTGGGGAGTGCGTATGAGCTGGGGAATATGTATGAGCTGGGAAGTGTGTATGAGATGGGGAGTGCGTATGAGCTGGGGAGAGAGGACATCGAAGAGGGAGTCGAGCTTGGCTGACAGTTCCTCCACCTTGGTGTTCAGCTCCTTGTTGGACTTCTTCTTGCTGCAGTCGGGGCACTTGACGGTGATGTATGGGGACTGGAGGACTTTCATCGGGATGGAGTTCTCCTTCACTTGAGTCTTGTTGAGGACGAGGAGGCATGTGGTGTGCATCCAGACGTTGCAGGCGCAGCACTGGGTCAGCGGCGAGTCTTTCTGCTCCTTGCAGAAGGGGCAGGGAATCGGGGGATCATCCGGCAGAACCATCAGATCGATTGTTCTTTTTTTTATTTGATTTGGACTAACTTTTTCCCTTAAAGATTATATTTTAGAAACATCTAAATGGGTGGAGCCGGTATTGGACCAATTAAAACATGTTTTTGGGTATACGATTTTTTTGGTGTATCTTCCGTTTATCCAACGGGAATCACAGAGCAGCCCGAGGACTGCACTGAAACATTAAGGCAAGTGAAGGCATGGGGTAGGGCGTGAATTTGCATCATAGGTGAATCAGCTCTGCCATTGCTCTTATTCTTCTCTCATCAGTGCCCTTAGCGATGCGAGCAGAAGCCTCCGCTTGCCCATCGCAACTTCGACTGGCAGGCGTATCCACAACCCTGCCACTCTGCATGGCCAGTGAGCCCGGCTCAGAGGCCCATCCTGCCCGACATTCACAAAGTGGTGACGGCCCCGGAGACTAGAATTTAGCAGTGGAAAGACGATCGGCAGTCCATGCCAGCTTTGCTGCTCCTCAGCTTAGGGGGGGGGGGGGGCGCGTTCTCTCTGGTCCTTGTTAGGCAGATTTTTAGGCGCTTGTGGATTAGGAGGATAGCAGCCTGGGTGCGTCTGGCTGCCAGCGACTCAAGGCCAAGCATTTCTAGGCGTACACTGTAGCCGCCTGAGGGCAGGCTTAGTCCACAGCGCCGAAAAATGAATTTTGTGAAAAGTCGTTGTGGCCTTTCGACGCGGGCATCCTCAGTTTTTGTTGAAGGTGCCCACAAGCAGGATGCATACTAAAGCTTTGAGCAAGCATAATGGTGCAAAGCGCAATGGGTGACCGCGAAGCTATCCCTCACAGTTCAGTTAACCAAATATTGAAATATTGGAAGTTTGTTACTCAAGAGGAAACTCTGTGGTTTCTCCACCAACTTCAAAAGTAAGCACAGATTTGGAATTGTTATAAATGAATTGTGAACAAATAAACTCAAGTCTTCTGTTGAAATATTAGTAGTTAAGCCATTACAGAATAAATATTAAATTTTCAGGGAAAAAAATTTTCCTACTCAAATATTTGATGTTTCATCTAATCCGGCACCACTTCTATCATGCCAGGATCCAATCGGCAAGCTTTAGCTTTCAGGAAAAAAAGTTTGCCAAATTTCGTTGATAATTCCAGATACCTACAAATATACAAATTTTTTGGGATCGACGCCATTTTGATTGGTTCTTGATTTATGGTCAAAAAACCTCAAAAATGGAGAACTTAAAATTCGAAATCTTTTCAAAAAATTTGCATTTTACTTCTATTAATTATTTATTAAATCGCATTAAATGCCTCAGAAACCAAATCTAGACCTATAAAAGTTATATTACCTATTACCTATAAAACCATTGTCATTTCTTATTGTGGTGGACAAGGCCGCGCATCTCTTGGCACCAGTCGAAAATACCTTGTTACAGTAATAGTTCTTTATTTTCATACTAGGTGAAATAGGGTACAATTAAAATTACTTTTTTTAATCAATTCCAATGCATGAATACGAAAAAAATAGAATAAAATCTTAATTTAAAAACATTCATAAATATCAAAAACAAAAACCAATGGAGTGTTTTACATTGAACTTACAATTGCAATGGAACATTATATGGACATTTAAAAAAATGAAATAGCGCAAAAATGTAATTTCGAATTGCATTTAGAGCAGTTAGGTACTGTTTTGAGATAACCTGCTGAGATGGGCAATGTTGTGATGAGAATGAACTTTTCAACAATGTTATTGAGTATATTTGGTTATATGTGTTACTTAGCTCACATAAAACTTCAAGCAAAAATTCAAATAAAACAAATTGATTATCTGGCATTTGCAAACCTTCATAGTCAAGACTTTCTGTTTGAGCCAAAACTGAAAGGTAGCTTTTGCATATTTGCCACTCTGATTGAGATACCAAAAGCCAGCGCCTCCCGGTTTGTTTGCTCCCTGGTAGGACTTGGCTGGATCCAAACTGATTTTTGACCGCGGAGCGGCCCGAAGGTTCTATAGAGGTTACTAAACTTTTGTCTTGATATATATATATATCAAGTATGTCTTTTGTCTTGTATATATATATATGTCTGGAAATGCTGTCCACAGGCGAATTCTCAACGGATTGGGACAAACTTTTTTTTTCCTGAAAGGTAATGCAATTTAAAGAAGATCTGGAGGGGTAGACCCGGTTTCCTAGCATTTGAATCATTACTTTTTGGGTAGAAAGGCTTGAAAATTGCTATATAGAGTTTTTTGCGCTGTAGCACATGTAATCTTGAGAATCGCACAGACAACTTGAGTTCTTTTGTTCACAAGTCGTATATAACGATTCCAAATCTGTGCTTATTTTGGAAATGGTTTAGAAACCACAGACTTGCCCTCTTGAGTAATGAACTTTCACACATGACAATAACATCAATAATTATTAGCAGCTGAACGGATGATAATTGCACAGAAGACTTGAGTTTTTTTGTTCACAAGTCGTATATAACGATTGCAAATCTGTGCTTACTTTTGAAAATGGTTGAGAAACCACAGACTTGCCCTCTTGAGTGACAAATTTTCATGCATGACAATAGCATCAATAATTCGTAGCAGCTAAACGGCTGATAATTGAACAGAACACTTGAGTTGTTTTGTTCACAAGTCGTATATAACGATTCCAAATCTGTGCTTACTTTTGAAAATGGTTGAGAAACCACAGAATTTTCCTTTTGAGATGCAATGATCACCTTCACAGCAGAATTTTTCCTTAATTTTTGGATTTTACTACATGTGGATGTGTAAGCGCTCCGCGGTCACCTATTGCGCTTTGCGCCATATACTTGTTTTGTTCACAAGTCATGTATAACAATTCCAAATATGTGCTTACTTTTGAAAATGGGTGAGAAACCACAGACTTGCCCTTTGGAGTGACAAATTTCCATGCATTCATATTGTAAGCTGGAATGTGGTGTGCTCCGCGCTCACCTATTGCGCTTTGCGCCATATACTTGTTCTTTAACGAAGCTTCTATACCATTTCTGTATAATCCAATTTTGAGGCCTTGTTCCGCAGCTATTGCTGGTTCCAATCGTCCTAGGATATTGCAAATGGCTGATTTGTTTGATTTGTTTCGAATTTTATCTGAAGCAGTAGAAATATGAACAATGCTACTATATTCTTCCTCAATTCCAAATCCTAAGCTCCATTCAACCAATGCTATTTCTGTTGTATTAGATGTTTTATCATTTGAGAGTGTACTGCTGTTAAATGAGAGTGTAATCCACCGGCACAATTTTGCTGTGTTTATCAATGGCATATATCCGTGATCTCTACTATTTTCTATGATGAAGCTTAATATGCGCTGTTTGTCCTGCACTAACTTGATTTCTTCCAGTGTTTCTTCCTGGTGCAAATGATTTGGGTCGTCATTGCATTTTGTGGAGTTAGTCATTGTGTGATTGAATGGTGAAGATGTCAAGGACATCTTTGATTTTTTGTAATATTCCGCACCATTGGAACACCTGGGTCAAAATCAGAATCACAGTCATCTTCATCGTAACACAAATCATTGTTGTTCAAACAATCAGGTTTAGTTGGATTTACACATAATGAACTTCTTGACTTGGGTCTGTATGCTAGTTTTCGTTGCTGGAATTCATCAGTTTTTCTATACTCTTTGGCGCGGATTTTCCACTCCTGCTTTTCGTGCTTGGTTAATGCATCCCACATAGGTGTAGTCTCTGAAATAAGTTCATCCATGCCATTCAGCCGCCTGCCTTTATTTGTTTCTTTCATGGGCCGCACATAAGAAGCAAACATAGAAAAACCATTACAGATGTATTTGGGCATTGTAAATCTTGTTTTCTGATATTAATTACCTGATAAAAAATAATATTTTAATCCTTATTATTAAATAACTAGCAACTATATTACCCATTTAATCATTTAGTATCATGTCCTGTAATTATGTTTGCTGTAATATTTTGTCATTATTTACACTTCATCAGCATATGCTTGTCTGGATGCTGCATTCACTTGTGTTTTTGTGCATAATCAAGCTGATCAGGCAGGCAGTGCTGAACAAATGGAAAAAGGCGTAATTTGTATTTTCAAGGTAGCTTTCACCCGTTTGTAATTCAGTTTGATTTGCAGTACCCCTGCAGCCAGTTTTCCTTGAGGGAATCAATTTTAGTGGTAGGCGGGAGGCCATGTGACAAAGGTGACCAAGATGGGGGTGAAAGCATTAAATACCTTATTGGCGCCTTTCTCTACGGCTGTCTGTCCTTTCCAAGCCAGCCACTACCCACCCTCTTCATAAGAGAGCACTCTTCACAAGGTATCATGCAATTGGATATAGCAGATGAGGATTTGCAGCAGTGCTGGCTTTCAAATTGGCAGCCGACCATGATGGAAGTGGCCTCCCCTGCTGAACATCGCCTCTGGCACCACTGTGAATGGCCTGAATCATATGGCACTTAGTGATTGTTGGATCTCTATAGGCATCCCGCAGGACTCGCTTGGCCTCCTTGTAGTCCATGGACTGGTTATGCTGTGACCAGGCCATATTTGTGTGAGCTTGGCTATTGAGAAAGAAAGGAGGAGCTTGTCAGGCACTGGGAGTGGGTTAGAGTCAACGTACCATCAACCGATGGGCACTAAGTCTTTGCCCTTTTATATGGTTATTACGCTTTTATGAATGATCATTACAACCTGTAAATTGGTTTAAATTTATATAATATTTGTTAAATAACTGGCAATAATATTGTGTATTAATAACACTTACAGTAATAGTAAAAACGTTGACGTTTTAAGAAATTTCAGGCTTAAATTCCCTTTGCTATGTTACCCTAACAGCAACATTTCCAAATGCAGGGCTTTAACATCAATTCAACACTGTGCCCATGTACAAGACACCCATCGTGCAGTCTTTCACAGAGCTCGCCGCCTATTCAGCAGACCTGTCATGGATGGCAACTGGCAATTGGACGCCATATCATAGCTCTCCAGCCTGAGACTGTCGTGTGGGATAAGGAATCCGACAGTCAGTCCTCAACGGGCCTCCTCTGAGTGGTTCTTAGGGAGCTCAGTAGCTCATCGCCCAGAGCAAGCACTGGGTCCTCAGTTTTGAGACACAAATATTGTGACCAGACCAGCTGAGAGGTGTAGTAAGCTTAAATAATTTTGATTTTTTTACGCTAAAATAATCCCGTTAAAATGATGGATCAAGTTAACGCGGCGGTAAGTTGAGTGCTCATTTTAGCGTACGTTAAAATGATCTCAAGTTAGCGTACGGGAATATGAGTAATTATTGTGATGAAACATTTTGATGGCTTTTATTGCTTCTGTTGATTTGTGAATGTTTGTGGCATTTTTTGTTAATTTGCAAGAATTGGTTACAGGGTTATCCACCTAATAGGAATCGCTCACTTTGAGCAACTGTAAAATGGCTTCGCCCAGTGTTCCCTAGCAGTTCCAATAATTTTTGACATCTCCATTTTTTGGTTCCAACTTTCTAAACTATGCTGTGAACCCATTTTTGGGAGTTTTCCTGTAATTCTTGGTGGAATTATTAAAAAAGGTTCAAATTTTAAGCTCCCATTGGAAAATCATTCCCAGACCTCCTAGACGCCATTTTACAGCTGCTCAAAGTGAGCGATTCCTATTAGGTGGATAACCCTGTAGAAATGAAGTTTTTAGCTTGATTTAGATTACTTCAGATTTTTTTCTTTGCTCAATATTTCTTCTCATTTTTTGCTTAATCATTGCCTTATTCATTCCTCCTTTTACTACACCAATAACCTTCATAAGGTAATAGCCAACACAAAGTAGTTAATCACAATGAAAATCGACAATATAAAAACCCACTTTAGTCTAAAATTCATTTTACTGCAAAACTATTTTTCCTTAAGCATAATTTTACCGTAACTCATTTTACCGTGGCTTACGCTAACTTGATCAAAATGTCCCATAAAGTTACCGTGAGCCCCATTAAAATGAGCAAAATGACCCATTATTTTACCGTATAATCGATCAAGTTACCGTAAAATTCATCAAGTTACCGTAACCTGACTTATTTTACCATATGGTAACTTAATTAAAATCAAGTTACCATAAAATCAATTAAGTTACCGTGCAATCGATCAAATTACCGTACGGTAATATGAGTTAATGCGCGGTAAAATGAGTTTTTGTACGGTAAAATGAGTTTTTTATGGTAAAATCATTATATTCTTAGCTTACTACAGAGGCCGTGGCTCCAGCCTCACCCGCTGGCTCTGCTTACACCACCTCCGCTCTTGTCATTATATCTTGTGCTCCCCCACCCGGACTTGTAGTGAATATTATCTCATACTTCTTTATAATTAGAGTACCTTTGAATGAGTAGCTCTGTTAGTTCTTGCTCCTGAATTTCGAGATCCTGGCAGGCACAATAACCAAGAGGTTTTAACTCGGAGGAATTGCGGACAATGGTAATACGCCTCAACAAACATTTTCCACAGCTTTGGATAGTGGCGATTCTATACAACACAAAAGTCGCATAGGTAAAAGGACCTATCCCAGATCGCAGCAAGATAATGAAGTACACACAAACCCACGATGCCCCAGAGGAGCGACCCCGGCTCAGTTCGCGGCTCCAAGAAATCTAGTAAAATCAACTGGTTTGAAGGATGGTGCATCTATTTCCTCACCTTCGCCGTGCACCTTCGTGCACCGAGTTGCTAATATCGCGCCAACAGGTGCTACGTCAAGAGCGCGAGGAAGATCAAGAATCATCTTTCAACAAAGAAGATGGCCTACGTTTATTTGGCAGAAATTACAGGGGCCGCCTGCTGGCAGAAATTACAGGAGTGTTGTCTTTCGAGTGAGTCCCAGCCCAGGAGCTGGCATCGCCCTGTGTAGCCCTCGTCTCTACTGCTCCTTCCAGTCTGCCTGAAAATTAAACGGGCAAACTTCTTCAATTTCAGCCTTCCTCACAGGAGCTCAAACTGGGCTGGCATACTCTAGGTGTGGATGCACATAGGTGGTGTAGGCTTTGATTATGTTTTGAAAAGATGGGAAGGTGAAGCATTTCTTTTTGAGCCATGCGGCATGATTAGCTGCTGAAATGACTGAGGATATCTGAGCAGTCTTTGGAAGTTTATGGTGCACCTGGACTCCCAGATCGCGGATGGATGAGTCTGGCTTGTGGGCAGAAATCTGGAGCCGCCCAGGCTTTAGACTCCAGCAGTCCCCGTGTCTATGTGATACACAGTGAGAAGGTAACCATGGACCTGAATAAAAAACTGAATGAAAAACTTTACATTTGAGATAGGAAAAATTAATAGTTTAAGAGACAATTTACATAAATCCATAGTAATAACACTTTTTCCTAGGCTGGAAAAATCTATGTTTAACGTATTTAAACTAAGCCCATGGCTGCTTAGTGGCAACAATTTCATGATTTGTGGCGTTTAACGCATCAATTTGTATGCATTATAGCCCAAGTTATGGATGAAAATGTAAGAGGCGTTCTAAAATAAGCCAAAAATAGGATTTTTTTGAAATTGTAACACCTTTTTGCAATTTTTGACCCGATTCTGCCATAGCATAGAAACTTTTGCATATCATTTTGAAGCTTATGATTTAATTAAAAAAACCTCCTAGCATTAGTTTTGGCGTTAGGAGCTTTATGAAGAACAAAATATTGGTCTAAACTCTAATTGTGTCAGTCACAAGCAATGCAATGATGCAATGTGATTCTATGTTTAGTTTAAGTTTGATTAAATTTGAAAACACAAACAAGTAAATGATTCTTAAATTATGCTGAACAATTTTTTTGCAATGAAAAATGTTATGTTTTAAATTTATTCATATATACTGCCTAATGAAAAGAGTGTACTTTTTAGATAGGAAAAAATCAAACAAAATTTTTGAACTTATTGACTGATTCAAGTTTGCATTTAGCTTAACGAGTTTGTGTGCTTTTTGAAAATGCCATATCACATAGCCGCAACGTGATGCTTTGTTAAATTTGGATCTGAAAGTATGATTAGTTTTTCAGTTTAGTCAGTATGAATTTAAGCTAAATGCAACAGAATGGAGCTGCGTTCCCATTCATGGCCTAAGCCCAAGACAATCACGCAGCCGCCAACCTCAGCAATTGTTCAGCGTCATCCTGAGCTGCGGAAAATATATGTATATGTTGCAGCCGTCAACCTTAGCAATTGCTCAGCGTCATCCCAAGCTGCGTAAAATTCATTGTAGCCATCTACAAGAGCAACCTGCCCAGTGTCATCCCAAGCTGCGGAACGTTTATCGCAGCCGTATATCTTTGCAATTTGCCTGGGTCATCCCAAGCTGCGTCAAATTCGTTGCTGCCGTCAACCTGAGCAAATTGGCCATCGTCATCCCCAGCAGCGGAAACTTCATTGCAGCCATCAACCCGAGCAAGTTGGCCACCGTCATCCCAAGCTGCATCAACTTTCTCGCCACCATAAACCCGAGCAACAACTTACCCGGCGTTATCCCGAGCTGCGCTAATTTTCCCACAGTAGACTGTCATCCCGAGCTGCACTAAGTTTCTCACCGCAAACTGTCATCCTGAGCTGCGGAACTTTTGCGCAACTAAAACCAGCCAATCTTCCCCATTGACAGAAGCAAGC
>JASANA010010626.1:0-54357 GCA_030248095.1 Ptycholaimellus sp. GST1_10 | reverse complement strand
CACCACCACCAAGCTTTTCTTAGGGTCTCCGAAGCAGGACAAAGGAGGGAGTTGAGAGAGTGGGGTAGAAGTGAAGGGGACGAGCCCTGTGTGCAAGATGTGTCTGGGGAGTTGGCGGGAGAGGTCGGGAGCCAATGAGCGTGGAGCATACGAAGCGGGGGAGGAGGGAAGGCGGACCCGCGGCGAGTACTACCGTCACCAGGCGCCTCCACCCCCACCCCGCACTCCAACGCACCGACAACAAGCTTAA
Organism: Ptycholaimellus sp. GST1_10; assembly: GCA_030248095.1. Classification (NCBI taxonomy): domain Eukaryota; kingdom Metazoa; phylum Nematoda; class Chromadorea; order Chromadorida; family Chromadoridae; genus Ptycholaimellus; species Ptycholaimellus sp. GST1_10. Next base: position 54,107 of record JASANA010010626.1, on the reverse strand, counting down.
GAATTGTGCTCTGTTTTCTAATTTACACATTTGATTAAGCTTTATAGTCCCTTAATTCTTTTATTACTACTTATTTGGCAAAACTAATAATCATTCAATGTTCAAATCAAGGACAATGGCGGAGACGAAGGCAAAGGTAGAAAGCTGCTGCGAGCAGAAGGTGGAGGAGAAGCCGACTCCCAAGGCTCCGCCGTCTTCCCCGGTCAACTTCGACCCAGACCTACACATCAACTTCAACTGCTGGCCACCGCCCAAGTCCCAGGTCATTTCATACCAGTCCTCAATCCATAATCATTTCGACCGGTATATTCAGCTGTTCGAGAAGATGGGGCTGGGGCATGGCAGACTGCTGCCGAGCCAGCAGCATGCGAAAGCCCTCGGTGACGGCTTTGTGTTTGGAGATCCAATTCCTGACATCTTCGATTAATTTTTATCCATCATTTTTCACCAAAATTTTTTTATTCGATTATTCATTTTACTCAAATATAGAAGCGACAAAACAAAGCAGAAACCTAGACGAGCCAAGACTTGTTCACCAAATCCCTGAAGCAGCCCATGAAGCAGGATTTCTTGACCCTATAAGTCAATAAGGCATGAGTAAGGACGGGTTCATCCCGTCCTTACTCATGCCTTATTTGTGTCGGCCCACTGGCGCAAAGTGCAATTGGTGACCGCGAAGCGCCGAAGCTATCCCTCGCCGTTCAGTTAACCAAAAATTGAAATATTGCAATGGATTAAATGTTGTCACTCAAAAGGGTAACTCTGTGGTTTCTCAACACATTTTAGAAGTAAGCACAGATTTAGAACCGGCATGTATGACTTGTGAACAGAAAAAACTCAAGTATTGTGTGGAATTCTCAGCCGTTCAGCTGCTTTCACTACAAACTTATTTAAGCTATTCTTTGAAAATTGAAAATCTTCAATACAAAGGATAAGTCTGTGGTTTCTCAACTAAATTCAAATGTAAGCACAGATTTAGAATCAGCAGGCATGAATTGTGAACAAAAACTCAAGTCTTGTGTGCGATTTTTAGCCGTTTAGTTCCTACAGAGAAAAATGTTCAATTTTGGGGAAAAATTGTTTCTACTCAGGAAAACTCCGGGACCGGTTCCTACCTGTTAGGATCCAAGTGGCAAATTATAGCTTTCAGGAAAACAAGTATGTCAAAATCCGTTGAGAATTCGCCCGAGCCTGGCCATTCCAGATATATATATACAAAAAGTCAGTCACATGTATAGACCTCACAGCATGATTTTAAAAGTTGGAACTAAAAGTGAAGGTGTCAAAAATTGAATGTAACTGATTTATTTCCTTTTTGTAAGACAACCATTGCAGAAATTTAGCAATTGTCAGAAAACTATTAAAATAAGCATAACGTCATATTAATAGAAAATGACAGAACCTACTGCAGAAAAATCATCGGCGTCTAGAGCATGGCATATTGGATATTGCAAAGCAGAAACTGAACATTTGGCTCAAATCCACCAGTACTTGGTAAATCATGCGAAAAATGCCCGAATGGAGTATTGTGGAAATCATAAATCCGCGCACTGGAAACTTGGTCATCTTATTGAAATTTGTTTAGGCTCAGAACCCAAGATAGATGGATCAAACATATTTATCACTTCAAGGCCAGTTTTAGCAGTGCATTCCAAATTGGTTTGGCGTTTTTTCAATGATAATCCAAAGGCAACTCATCTTATGTTTTTGCCAAATACTATCACAATATGTGGCCTGAAAAAAGCAGTCATATTTGCTGAAAATGGATGTGTTCCTATCATGCTATCTGATTTGTACCACATATTTAATGCTGCAAAGGTTCTTGAAATGCCAACTTTGCAGTCTGCACTAGAAAGTTTTATAGTGAATTTATGCTCAAAGACTTATCATAATAATGATTTTGGTGAAACATTGCTATACTTATTATGGTTATCATTACGGTTCTCATGTTCAATGTATGCACTAACAACTCTTTTGAACACAATGGCAACCAACATAGATGTAATTCCAAGTGCTTCAAAATTATTTCTTATGTTACCACAAAGTATATTTATAAAGCTATTACAAAAATGTCAAATAATCAGCACTAAACAATTCACAGTGATCATGTCCTGGATAAAAGGAATATTTGCTGACATTATTGATGCAGAAATATTTGTGTTTCAATATGTTCAATTTCACCCATCTTTGGCAAATAACAAGTTTGAATTGGAAGGCATAAAACAACTGGCACAGGAAAATAACCTCAATCTGTGGTGCATAGTATCAAAGTTGCAGATTGATGCTATTAAACAAAAATCAATGAGCACATTAATCACATATGCATCGGATTTAAACTCAGGGTCTAAGGATTTCTTTCGGTCATATACGAGTATTGAAAAGGATGACCCTGAAGTCATCGTTGGACTTACAAACAAACCTATGCTTCTGTATCAACAGGATAAAGAATCTCCTCTCAATCAAACACCCTTTTAGAAATTATTGATTTTGTAAATTGCCGTAAATTTAGTTTTTGTGTCTATTTATTAAATAATTTATTTCATATTTATAAAGCATTTTAACTTTCGCTTAGTCAATAAAAAACTCATTAAGTGAGTTAAATGAACAGGTGTAATGGCACAACGCCCAATAGGTGACTTCGGAACAAACGGACTAGAATTAATATTTACATGTATGAAAGTTTGTCACTCAAATAGGATAATTCTGGTTTCTCAACCAAGTTCTTATGTAAGCATAGGTTCTGAATTGTTGGTAGATGCAGCATCGTTTAATTATGCATGTAAATTACCTGTAAATATAAAGGTGGTTGGTTTTTTTTTTTTTTTGTGTTGGGGTGGGTTTTTTTGTGGGGGTGGGGGGGGGGGTTGTGTTTGTGGTGGGTGGGGGGGTTTTGGGGTGGGGTGTGGGGGGGGTGGTGGGGTCTGGTGGGTGTGTTTGGGTTTTTCTTCTTGGTTTTTGTAAGTGTTGTCATTTTTCTATATTGCCTTGGGGGGTGTATATCTTGGGGGTGTTTCATTCTTTCTTTTAGGAGCCAGCCTGTTGTTTATTTCAGCGTTTTATAAATTGTTGTGTCAGGAACTGGTGAGTTATTTAAGAGCTTTTATATACAACCTGCGTTATTATGCCCCACCGTGAAGAATACCATGGTAGATCAATTCTGAGCCGTGGTAAAGTCGTGACAAGGCAAATTGTGTGGCTGCGGACAGCTGCTAAGACTTTTATCCCAGGGTTAGCAATATACCAAACATTAATTAATCTAAATCTTTGATTTGACAGTACTAAAATTCAGAAAACCTTATATTTAAAAAAGAATGGTAGTTGGTTCATTGTCTTAACACTTCCGCAAAAAATGGCATATTGTACAGACCAGTATAAACAAATTTGCTGCAATGATCGCATGACGTATGAGCAAAAAGCACCATGGAATATATCAATTTGGATTACATTAGGTGTTCTAGTAATGGGTGGCATTCTATGTGTGGCAATATCATCAATTTGTTATGAACAAGAAAGAAAGAAACTATGTGATCAAAATAATTGGCCAACTGATTGGGGAGGTCACCATCCACCAGTTTAACCTTTTTTTAAGCTCAATTATATTGATTCATCATTTTGTGTTGTTTGTTTTTACCTTTCTTCGTGTTTATTGGGCTATTTGATGTTTTGGATACTTATTAAGCTATTTGTGCAATTTTTTAAACAGATCACCGCGAAACATGGCGCAACCTAATAAATAAAAAAATATAACATGACGCAGTAGTGTTATGCAACGGCAATGCTAAAACTTGTGCTTTGCCAATTGAATATGATAAAACGTATAACAGTGCAAAACGTAATGGTGACTGCTAAGTGCATAGCCATTGCTTCTGTCATATTTATTTTGTGGTTTGCTACAAATTTCAAAAGTAAGCACACATGTGCAATTTTTTACATAAATTGTGAACAAAAAAGTAATGTCGTATAATATAGATAACAAATACATATTTTAGAAAACATTATTCATTTCAGACCTGGCAATCCAATCAACAAAGAATATAAACCCTCAGGAATGAACTATATTACTGCTAATCCTTGCATTTCGAATCCGTAAATTAGGCTGAACTGATCAGAATTGCAATCTTTCAATGGACCCTTAATGATCAATTCGTTATTTTAGATGAGAACTGGAAAATCTCCACGCATGAATTTAAATGTGCCGCTCTTAAGTCAACAATATTACCAGACTGTATTGACCTCAATGTATTACCCCAATTCTAAACTTGCTAAGATATTTATATATCTGGTTTTGAAATGTACATTGGAAATAACAGTGACAAAAGCTAAGTCCTAAATAACCCAACATGGGCACCTACTCTACATCAAGTAAATTGTGAAGTGGTCATAAAATATTTCACATGGCAGCGAAATTAGTTTTATCATGCAAGCCTGTTCAACCGAATTATTGTCATCCCATTCTGAAACATCTGATGAATTCTCATTTTGTTCAACCTCCTTACATCAAACAAATGGCAGCAAAGTTTTGAATAATTCATATGACAGCGAAATAAGTTTTAATATGCAAACCTGTTCAACAGCATCATTGTCATTATCTGATGTTACAGCAGATGAATTCAAACCTCATTCAACTATCCAGACAGCTAAAAAACCCCTGACAAAGCCCCTGAGTGGACATACTAAGATTCTGAGATATATAGTACATTATGCTATCAGCATAATCAGACACTTTCAAAGTTGTTTCACTTAGTGTGAATCTAAATGGTTGAAATGGTTGAAAGGAAGACTGCGTTTTTGTTCACAGTTTATATATAACGTTTCCATTTCTGGCTTGTACTTTTTCTGACGCTTCTTATTATGAGGCTTGGGGAAGTAGTAGTTGATGCTTCCGATGCGAGCCTTGAGATCCCGTTACTGGGCAGTGGATCGCTTGGACTTCTCAGGAGAATGTAAAACATTGGGGGTCTTGCTGGGAGACTTGGGCCACCACTGCGTTTCATCCTCGCTCACCTGATCCTCATTCGCATCATGCAGTGTCTATGATGATGTCCTGGACATTCAACTGTGCTGTTTGATGCCTAACCTTGATTACCTTGATATGGGTGGATATAGTGAGTATATTGCAAGTAACCTTGGTGGGGGGGGGGCTGGAGTGGAGAGTCCTGGGTGAGTGGGTGCTTGGCACATTGGCGGGAGTTGTTGTTGCGGTCTTTTCTGACAGAGGCTGGGTCATTCTTGTTTTGGTCCTTGTGATTACGGAGCTGGCATCAGTGTAGTTGCACATAGCTGGATACCTGACAGAGCTGGTCTTGAATGAGGTGATGCTTTTGCTGGCTTTGCGGTTGTCCCTGTTGACTGCGCTGGATTCGAAGCCGTTCTTGCTCTTGCGCTTCTTGGACAATGAGCTTGGGCGCTGCAAGATGGAGCTGTCTTGGCTGTTCTAGCTCAACTCCCCTTTGTAGGCGTTGTCTTTGGAGTCAGAGTCATCCTTCCGCTTATTCCTCTCCTGTACTGTAAGTTATGCAATGCAATTGGCAAAATAGTAACTCATCTTTTATAGAAACAAGGTATTCTCGGCTATCGCCAAGATGCGCGGCCCTTATGATCCAAGCAAAAGTGTAAAGATATATGAGCAAATGTTACTAATTTTCAATAGGTCATTAGCCATTGCTCAATTTTTACGCAGTCGCAGGGCGCCTGCTGCGGAGGGCAGGGCAATCAGAGCTCCGGAGGCCGGAGGGCATGGGTACGGTTGCCCCGGAGCCTAGCCTGACATACGAAGCATGCTAGGCGAAGCTTAGGGGCCGTAGCATCCGTGCCGGAGGCCGGAGGAGCTATGGCGCGCTGCCCGAAGCGGCGGGCGGCCAAGGCCAGCTTAAGCAGTTACCCCATTTTTGCGCCCGTCTTTCCGCATATATATACAATATATATACAATTCATACATATATACATGCACCGTCAAATAATAAAAAACCTAATGCCACCTCTATCCAGAATTAAAAATGGTTAGGAATTCGTTGCCCGAATGAAAGACGGTCCACCTTTCCCACAAAACTCCAAAATGGTCAGCCTGGATTTTGAGCAACTTTACCCAAGCATTCCTGTAAAAGAAGCAATAGACATTCTTCAAAAGAAGCTGCTTAATTTTAGGTATTGGAGAGATAAAACAACATCAGAACCTGATAAAATATGCCAAATTCTAAGATACTACACAGAACACACATATGAATGCATTGAGACAAGAGGAATTAAAAAGTATTTCAAACAGAAAAAAGACCTACCCATGGTCAACTTGCTGACATATACTTGAACATTGGGAATCAGCCATTAAACAAGAAGCAAAGGAGCATAACATTATAATGCTATTACTGATATGTTGATGCTTCTTTTATAGTAATCACAGACGAGGACAACCAACGAAACCATTCATTCATTGCCTCAACCAAAAATGCAGCACTCTAAAAGTTACGTGGGAGGAGGAACAGGATAGATGTCTACAATTCTTAGACATCAACATAATACGTGGCATAATTTTGAATGATGATGGCAAGGATCAATTGTACACTATCACATCTGTTTTTCGTAAACCATGCAACACAAACTATGTTATGCCATTCGATTCATGTGCACCCATGTCATATAAACTATCATCACTATGTAGCGAGACCCACAGAGCCAAACAGTACTGCAGCAACAACTATTAATCAGAAATTGAAATAGACACTCTTATCAAGAAATACAAATTGTAAGGCTATCCCATGTCATTAATGAATAAAACGATTTACAAGGTTCGGTACTAGGAGAAAACAGTAATCCAATTGGTAAATGGTGAAAGAAAATACATAAATGTCAAAACTCCATATTTCAATGAGAAAACACTAATGGTACAAAGAAACACAGTACGCCCAAACAACATTAGAAGATTTCCAACATCTGGTTCAAAACTATGGCACTTGCTTGGCAGCAGGCCCAAAAGCAAACACAACTATATGCTGCGTACCAATGTAGCATACCAAATTAATTGCAAATGTGGTAAAAAGTACATGGGGAAACGAAAATACACCTGGAATCTAGAATCAAAGAACACAAAAGTAACTGTTTCCCGTTTTTCTAAGCCAAAAACTCAAAAACATAAAAAACGACAAAAACTCATTAACTCGGGAAGATTTCTAAGTTGTGAGCAGTGACTACAACGCACATAAGAACAAGTATATGGCGCAAAGCGCAATAGGTGACCGCGGAGCGCTTACACATCCACATGTAGTAAAATCCAAAAAATACATAAGGAAAAATAAAAAAAACTGAATATGGTGGCTCTGGATAGGAGAGAGTGAGATGATATAGAATGTCTGCTGTGAAGGTGATCATGGCATCTATTTCAAAAGGAAAATTCTGTTGTTTCTCTTCCATTTTCAAAAGTAAGCACAGATTTGGAATCGTTATATACAACTTGTGAACAAAAAAAGTGTTCCGTTTGTTCAATTATCAGCCCGTTCAGCTGCTACTATATTATTGATGCTATTGTCTATGTGTGAAAGTTTGTCACTCAAGGGGGCAGGTCTGTGGTTTCTTAACCATTTTCAAAAGTAAGCACAGATTTGAAATCGTTATATTCAACTTGTGAACAAAAAAACTCAAGTGTTCTGTTCAATCTGGGTAATCAGCCGTTCAGGCTGCTACTAATTATTGATGCCATTGTCATGTGTGAAAGTTTGGTTCACTCAAGAGGGTCAAGTCTGTGGTTTCTCAACCATTTTCAAAACTTTTTTTTTCCTGAAAGGTATTTGGGAGGATGGGGGGGGGAAAAGAGTCCCGGAGCATTTGAAACATTAATGTTTTGGGTAGAAAGGTTGATAATTTGGGTATGCTGTAAAAGGGTCAATTCTCAACGGATTTTGACAAACTTTTTTTTCCTGAAAGGTAATAATATTTTAGGAAGATCTGGATGGGTGGAACAAGTCCCGGAACATTTGAAATATTACTTTTACATTACTTACTTATGAAAAAAACAAATGCAATCAAACTCAAATTCGCAAGAAACATAAATTAAGAGCCTTGATTTTATAAGCAGCTAAGTTGCCTGGGAAGTTGTGGGGGGAGGCTCCGCGGTCACCTATTGCGCTCTGCGCCATATACTTGTTAATTGATGTATTGGGAGTATTATGTTTTTACGTCTCTTGACGGGACATGTGTTAGAAAATAAATAAAATAATAATAATAATAATAATCACAAGTTGACCATTTCCCATTTTTCTAAGCCAAAAAACTCAAAACAATATAAACAGGAGACCCATCTATGTTGCTGTTAATCGTATATGGTAATATTTCCGCCACACTTACATTTCAAAATAATATTCACAATATCTCAAAATTGGGGTGTGCAAGCGGAGCGTAAGCACAGCCCCCTCTTAGCCAAGGACCAACCCTATTACGGATTTTGAAAATATGATTGCCTGCCAAATATTCCATGGGCAATTTACAGAGCTGTAAGTAAGCTCATCGGACGCAGCAAACACAGAGCTTTAATTAAAAAAAATATTGCCAAATTTGGTTGAGAATTGGGCAAGTTATGGCCAAACATTTTTGACCGCGGAGCAGCCCAAAGGGCCGCTCCGCGGTCTATAGAGGTTACTGAACTTTTGTCCTCAGGTATATATCTTATATAATACGGGTGATGCCATTTTCGGGATGGCCTCGGCGCCATATGGATTCTAAACCAATCCTGGCACATGATAGCTTTTTGGATAGATCTCAGTGAGTTCCCCAAAATATGTAGGGAAGTCCTCGCCATTTTTCCATTGAAAAAAATTGTGATTGAAAACGTTTTGATTTTTGCAAATTTTAGGTCTTTTTTAACTTTACTTTGCTCTAGCTCATTCAATTTTTGACTTTTCTTGTCGGACTTTTTTTTCAATTGAAGGCCAAACAATTCTGCTTAAGTTCTTTAATTTATTTTTTCACATTTTGGAAATAAAATATTGAAAAGTTCCAATGAGTAAAGCCAATTTTCGCGAGTTTGGCCTTACTCAGTGAGCTGATGTTGGAAGCTATTAATTTGTAGGGATATGCAGAGGTCACTTTTGACTAAGTGCGAAGCTTACAGTCATTAAACCTAATAATTTCTTTGACCACCTTTGATCAGTGGAGTTTTTAAGTCTGGTGTGACTTTGCTGAGATGTAAAATTAAAATATTTTCAGCAGTGATTCTTGATGCCCGTAATCAACAATGGATTTAATAGAAAAATGAAATGAAAAAATGATATAAATTAAATGAAAATGAATTAAATTAAATGGCTTCAAATGCCACGAAGGAGTGAAAAGTGTGGCCGCGCGAAGCGCGGCCACTGACCCATATTACTAGTATATATATGGGTGATCTTATATAATACGGGTGATGAAATGCTCGGAGCAGAATGGTTTCAAAGTGTATCCAGGCATATGATAGCATTTTGGATAGATCTCAGCGAGTTTGACAAAATATAATTTCTCATCCTCGCGGTTTTTCCTTAATAATGAATTATGAGTGAAAACGTTTCGATTTTTGCCATTTTTGGGTCTTTTTTAATTTTACTTTGCTCTAGCTCCTTCAATTTTCGACTTTTCCTGGCCAATTTTTTTTAAAATTCAAGCCTAAACAATTATGTTTAAGACCCTGTATTTACTTTTTCATTTTACCAAATCTATTTTAGCAAAAAAATTTATTGAGTGAAATCAATTTTCGCGATTTTGGCCCTACTCATGAATTCAGTGTTTCAAGTCAGTTAAGTAATGATATGTGGGTGATTTTGATGCATTGGATTAAATCTACTGCAGAATGCGAGAAAAACTGCAAGCCAGTTGCAATTCGCAATTCGCAGTTGTTATTTGCATGCAATTCCCTAATGTAATTTGCATAGCTGGTTCTTTGTTATAAGAGTGGCTGCGCGAAGCGCGGCCACAGGCCAATATTATATATATATATAGTATATATATATATATATGTCTGGAAATGCTGTCCACGGCCGAATTCTCAACGGATTGGGACAAACTTTTTTTTCCTGAAAGGTAATGCTATTTTAGGAAGATCTGGAGGGGTAGACCCGGAATTTGAGCATTTGAAACATTACTTTTTTGGGTAGAAAGTTTGAAAAATGGGGTATGTTGAGAAATGGCGAATTCTCAACGGATTTGGACAAACTTTTTTTTTGCTGAAAGGTAATAACATTTTAGAAAGATCTGGATGGGTGGAACCAATCCCGGAGCATTTGAAACATTACTTTTTTGGGTAGAAATGTTGGAAAATGGGGTATGTTGTGAAATGGCGAATTCTCAACGGATTTGGACAAACTTTTTTTTTGCTGAAAGGTAATAACATTTTAGAAAGATCTGGATGGGTGGAACCGATCTCGGAGCACTTGAAACATTACTTTTTTGGGTAGAAATGTGGAACAATGGGGTATGTTGTGAAATGGCAAATTCTCAACGGATTTGGACAAACTTTTTTTTTGCTGAAAGGTAATAACATTTTAGAAAGATCTGGATTGGTGGAACGGATCTCTGAACATTTGAAACATTACTTTTTTGGGTAGAAATGTTGAAAAATGGGGTATGCTGTGAAATGGCGTATTCTCAGTGGATTGGGATAAACTTTTTTTCCCTGAAAGGTAATAAAATTTTAGGAAGACCTGGAGGGTTGGAACCATACTACGAGAATTTGAAACATTACTTTTTGGGTAGAAAGGTTGAAAAATGGGGTATGTTTAGAATTGGCGAGTTTGTCTCAGCGGATTTGGGCAAACTTTTTTCCTGAAAGGTTATGTTTTGTGGGTTTTAAAACTCATGTTTTGTGCCGTGTTTAGCTCTGCGGTCACCTATTGCGCTTTGCGCCATATACTTGTTTTAAAAAGTGTCCATCCGTTATCCGTCCGCCGTCTGCCATCCGCCGTCCGCCGCCCACCGTACGTTCTGTTCGGGAGGCATACTGGCAGGGTCTGGGGCTCCAGTCTCAACGTCACTATAGTATATCGACCCTGGACTGGAGGGTGGCATTAGGCCCTCAGAATTTTGATTTTCGGCCTCCTTTATGCCGAAATTGAGGTTGGAAAGTTGATTGAACGTAAGGGGGGACCCTTACAAAAAAAATCGAAAATCTTGAATAACATTTGCTAGGATGCTCGTAGGGCAAAAACAAGCACAGATTCAGAATCCTTGCGAAAAACTACACAAAACCTGTATATAAACCAATGAAAAATTTTTTTGACCATTTCTGACCTAAAGGGTACACTGTAAGAATCCAAAAAAGATATGCTGCCCAGTGGCGATGTTTTAAGTTAATTTTGAGTCTAGATATGAAACCGGCTCAAAAAATAGATACGATTTGATACCAAACAGCCATAGGTGCAAATTTGGTTTTCATGGGCTTCTAACAGGCCGTGGTGTACAAGCAGCTCATCATCAACTTCGTCTTGGGGCATTTAAAAAGGGTTTTTGACCTCAATAACCGCACCATATAGGTAAATTGGTGCGTAGATTACGAATCTTGTGTCCATTTGCTCCTACATTGTCTTCATGGGCTCCTACCAGGCCGTGGTGTACAAGCAGCTAATCATCAACTTCGTCTTGGGGCATTTTAAAGGGTGTTGGCCTCAATAACCGCACCATATAGGTAAATTGGGGTGTATATTACGAATCTTGTGTCCATTTGCTCCTACATTGTCTTCATGGGCTTCTACAATCACAAGCACAAGGTGTAAGGTGTACAAGCAGCTCATCATCAACTTTGTGAGTTGTGAGCAGTGACTACAACGCACATAAGAAAAACAAAAATCAATCAAACAGATTAAATATGCTTTGCCCAAAAAGTTGGCATAACTTAGACAACTATTGGACACTTAAATTTAAAAAAAATATCATCAAAAACAAGTTATAGTTGATTGAAATAAATGCTTGTATTTTAGCAGCCATTCCTGTAGTAATCACAAATTGACCATTTCCCATTTTTCTAACCCAAAAAACTCAAAAACAATAAAAACAGGAGACCCACCTATGTTGATGTTAATCGTATATGGTAATATTTCCGCCACACTTACATTTCAAAATAATATTCACAATATCTCAAAATTTATTAAAGGGGATACTTTTATTTGTCAGAAAACATATTTAACTAAGCTTAATAATGAACATAGTTTCAACAGTGTTTCTTTTTGTGCCCTGTATACTTGGTAAAACGTATCATGAGAAACCTGATGTAAATTTCTTTTTTGTCATGGACGACACCCAAGCTTTGCCTCATACGAATCAGCCTGCATCAAAACAAAACAATGCCAACACTTACCAGCCTCAAGAAACATCTAGAGATCTGGAAGAAAATTGGAACACATTGGTAGCAGGGAAAGACAATATTGAACACAATCAAAAATCAGACAACTTTAGCAATGCTGCATTGGCTGGGATAGTGCTGGGAGGCCTTTCTTGCATTGCACTTTTTGTAGGATTGGCTGTTATCATCATTATACCAAAACTGAGAAAAGGTAGGTCAAGGGTGCAGAACCTGCCATCAAAAGATATCCAGGATGAAGTAATGCACCACACTGATAGTATACGCCATCACCAAAACGCTTTCAATTATAATGATACAGCCGTCATGGAAAGTGCATGTTTGGATAAGCACACTGAATCACCTAACATACACTCTAGCAGCAGCGTCAAATCAGCACATGCAACTTCATCACTAATCACAGATGAAACAATTAAAAACAATGGAACTTTGGGAGTTGATTGTCACAAAACGGAATCATGCCCATTTGAAACTACACTGTGCCCTTTTATTGCTGACTCTGCTACCTATGTTACTAACACAACAGTTGGTGGAATCTAACATTTTTTAGTTTTTATTGTTTATTTTACTTTTACCCCATTCCATTGTTTATATTGATTGATGTTAAAAATCTCCAAAATAAAAACTGTTCTGCACAGAAACTTAATTATTGCCAAGCTATCACTGAAGTGCAAAAATATTATATGGGTTTCTAGAGAACACCTTGATTGGTTTATATGTGCAAGTTATTATGTCATTACCGTGGGGGATGATTTATTCAAATATCATGGTTTTATTTTAATTTTGTAACATGACTGAATGTATGGTCAGTTCATTGTGCAGCAAAATGTAGGTTATTTTTCAGATTTTACAGGGCCGACAGCTAATTTTCTGTCATTTTATGATGCATTTTCTTTTGGTCAGATAGGAATAAGGTGTCTATCCCCAAGGGTAGCATAAGGAAGAATAAATATCTAGGAATGTCTCTGATCACTCTATGTATGTACCTTTGACCTTGATCAGTTTGTGGAGGCGGGCAGAGACAGTTTAGGATGGTGGACCCAGTGAGGAGCATTCCATGTCAGGTACCTGGAAATAGAAAAAAATGATTTTGCATTTAAATGCGCATTTCTATTTCCAGGTTGCCTGACTTCTTGCTTTTTCCATTTCCATTTTCCAGGTTTTCCATTTTCAGGTGCTCAGGGTTCGAGGTAACTGAGTCTCGTTTTTTGATGAAAACTGCAACGTACATTGGGCGAAAAAAAGCACCACAACATCTTTGGATGGCAACAAAGTCACTTTGGATCTTCCCAACAGGCAAAAAGCAAAAACAACCATTTCTGATGCCAACATGGAATGGCAAAATGCACGTATGCTATGGAGGAATGCATATGCAATACTAGCAAGTAGGAAAGAAGCCATTGCACCGTTATATTCCACCTGTACTTATACTGGAAGTTGGAAATGGAACTGATTGTACGTACAGGGCCAAAACGCAAAAAGAGACTCATTTTGATGCAGATCTCACTAGAGAGAGAGATGGACTTGGCAGAGAGAAGGATGAGATGAGAGGACCTGTGGGGTTGCATAGCTTGGTTTATTTAACCAACCACATTGTGTCCACCAACCTCTAATCACTAACACTAACTCTTGCCTTCGAGCGACCAAACCCCTTCAACTTTAACTCTGCTGCTTTAAAAAAGTTCGGAGAGGGGCTCAGCAAGAATAAGAGGAAGAGAAACGTTGAAGGGCAGCCGGCTGAAGTAGGGTAACTTGACTGATCCAACCAGCGCTCAGGGCTGTAACAGACAAATGCCTGCCCTCCACTTGAGCGACCAAGACACCCGTGGCTATAGAGAGACTGAGAAGCACCCCATCATTGTAACCAACAGGGTGATTCCTTTCGATTTTGTCACTCACATTTTTACACGCCATTTGCTTCAGGGAGCATGAAGGAAGGTGTTTAAACGCGGTTTGAATATATGTCTCCTGGGTATTATTCCACAAACCTGTATAATGACGCAAAGCGTAATGGTGACCGCGAAGCGCATATCCACTGATTCCATCATATGTATTAGGAGATTGAAAGTTTGCCACTCATTTGTTCAGCTGCTAGCGCCACAAACTTATTAAAGCTAATGGTAGAATACACGAAAGTATGTCACTCAAAAGTTACCTCTTATTGGGTTCTCTACCATTTTCAAAAGTAAGCACAGTTTTGGAATCTTTAAATATGAATTGTGCACAAAAAAACTCAAGTCTTCTTTGCAAATCTCATTAGTTCAGCTCCTAAAACGGACTATCTACAATTTCAGAGAAAAACATTTTTCTACCCAGATAAGTGATAATTTTAAAAGTCCGGGACCAGCTCCTCACCTCTAGGATTCAAGCGGTAAGTTTTATCTCCCAGGAAAAAAGTTTTTAAAAATCCGTTAAGAATTCAGCCGTTCCCAGCCATAACAGATACCCACATATATACATATGTATATATACCTACGGACAAAACGTGAGCAACATGTAAGCACCGCGACCCTTTGTACCCACTTCGCGGTCAAAAATTTGCATCTAACTGAATCGCATGACAAAATGACAGCCCATAAATAAAACTGAATCAGTGGATTTCGATTTACAAAAAAGGAAAAACGATTAGGTAACAGTTCTTGGCAAATACAGTTCTTAAAGTGTATCATATATGCGTATTGTACGTCAATGTATTATGATCAATACAGTCAATACATCATATATGCGTATTATGATCCACTACTATCAATGTATTCCCCTCGGGCTCCATTCACTTTTTGAAGCCTTTTGGGAGGATGTCAATGGGTAGACGGTTCCCCTTATGCTTCAGGGCTCGGAAAAGGGACTCAACAGTGGTATGGGGTTTCTGGTTCACCTTTGATTCTAAGTAGCCCCACAGGAAAAAGTATCAAGGGTTCAGGTCGGGGCTGGGCCATTCTTGGGGAGAGGTGAAGTCAATGTAGTGAGCCGGAAACCAGTCCGTCGTTGTCTTAGCAGTGTGCGATGGGGCGAAGATGATGTTGTCGATGCCCACGGCGCGAAAGAGACATATGAGATGGGGCATGCGTTGATGCCTCTTTAGCTTCTGGTCCTCGCTGATGGAGTGAACCTTCTCGCACTGGAAGCTTATGTAGCCAAAGTTGTCTCGCACCAGCTTCCGCATAGTGGGAGCAGTGTTGTCAAGTTTGCGAACGCCCCCCCCCCCGTTCGTGACCCCGTTCGGGTTCGCAGCCTTTTTAGCGTTCGAACGGGGGTATTTGCGAACGGGGTGCGAACGGGGCTGAAACGGGGCCTTGTTCGCACATGTTGGCGAACGGGGTCGCGAACGGGGTCAAGCAAAAATAGCCCCATTTTGAAGGTGTGAATTATGTCTCAGTCCCAAAACTTTGGTAAGCAAAATACCTTTTTACTATTCTAATCATTAATTAACGATTGAGGCGAGTTATTTTGATCAGAATTAGAATATTTTATCATCAAAATTCATTGTTATAAAAAGTAAATCGATAGATCATAAGATGTATCATAAGATGTATCATAAATTATCTTCTTTTTTGAATACAAATTAATTTAATTTCTTATATTTATTTTATTCTTGAATTTAAAGTAATATTTCTTATTTCTTATATTTCCAAAAAAACTTTAGTAAAATCAAAATCGGTTGTTCATTTGGTAAATTTGTTCTCCCTACATTGTGCACAATTTTTGTAGCAAACGATTTGCAGGAACCAACATCCCTAAAACGTCATATAATTTGCCAAAATCACCGTTGTTATTATTTGCTTCTCATAAGTAGTGTTATTCTCTTTTATTACAAAAAAGTCTTAATTTTAAGCCAACTTTTGTGATTTAGAGCAACGATTGTCGTTTTAAACTTGTCATAAATCAGTAACAAACAATTCATTTGCCAAAAAAATTTAGCACAATGTTGGGACCATTTAGGGGCAACTTGTGTTAAATTTTCGTCAAACAATATTGAGTACTTCGGGAGTTATAGTTGATTATTTGGGGTACTATTTTAGGGGGGGGGGGGGAATAAATGACCCACCCCACGGTATTCATGTTGTGAAGATTCTTGAAAATTTGTTTTTTTTTTTTTGTTGTTGTGTCTCTCATACATTTTTCAATATGGTATATTCGAAAACAAGACAATGCTATGTTACAAGTTCTATGTTAAATGGCAAGAGACATGTGGCGAAATCTTAGGCTTGTACAGGTGGCAAATTAAAAAACCTCTTCCATAATATGGCTTTCTCTGGGCTACTGGGGGCATTAGTGATTTTACAGTGTCAGCTCCACTCCATGACCCAGGGCATTGTCTCATCTACCATACAGCATGCCCAGGAGACTCCCCGCAACGCGCCTGTTCAAAATATGCCACTTTCAGGCATTTTTAGGCGAAAATATGAATAAATAGGGCAGGTTCGCAAAAATACACATGTTTGACCATGTTAGGTTCGAACATGCCCCGTTTGAGGATTTTAAGGTTCGCATTTGCGAACCTGCTTTGCGAACGAGCCCCCCGTTCGCGTTCGCACATTTTGACCCATGTTTGACAACACTGAGTGGGAGAGCCAATGCCATGCGATCAGACCAGCCCTCGAATGGATATCCGAGGGTTTCTTGTGATTTTGGCGAGGACGGCTTTCCTGAGGACTGCTGTGCGGACTGTCGCTGCTGTTGACTTGCCACTGGGGGCTCGGGCAAAGATGGGTCCAGAAGGGGCGCTGCTGTGGGTCTTGATTACGTAGGCCACTGACTGTCTGGAGAGGGATTTGGCTGACAGGGCATGGCGAATTTGAGCATTGGTCTGGGCAGAGGGATGAAGCTGGACAATGGTATATTTGGTGGCTTTAGACAACGTTGGAATTTTGGCTGCCGCTGGCACAATAGTGCATAACCTTCAAGCAAGCAATAAAATGTCAAGCAAGTTTAACGTTGGATCTCATTATTCATCACAGACAAGGAGTTAGAAGCTAAAATTTGGTCCATAAGTACTTACAACACCAGTGATAGCGGCCTCATTATATTAAAACATCAGGTAAGTTGTTGCAACGGCATCACTGTAAAGAGATTTATTCTGCATTCATAACCATATTTAGTCAGGTGCAGTCAGGTGCAGTCAGGTGCAGCTGCGCCGCTGTCTCCTGGCTAAAAAGACAGGTAGTAACAGTTACATCACTGTTTCCTACCAGAACGTCAGTCTACTGACCCGCCTTAAGAAGTACTGTACGAGAGGAGCAAGGGTGGTTTCATCGTAGATTTTTGACCGCGGAGCGGCCCGAAGGGCCGCTCCGTGGTCTATAGAGATTACTCAACTTTAGTCCTCATATATATATGTATCTGCAAGTGCTGGGCATGGGCGAATTCTCAACGGATCTGGACATACTTTTTTTCCTGAAAGCTTAAATGTGCCGCTTGGATCCTGGGGGGTGGAGCTGGTACCGAACACTTAGAAACACTTCTTTCCTGAGTAGGACAATTTCTTCCCCAAAAATTACCATTTTCCTCCATAGCGTCTGAACGGCCAAGAATTGTACACAAGACTTGAGTTTTTTTATTCACAATTCATGTATGCTGGTTCTGAATATGTGCTTACTTTTGAAAATGGATGAGAAACCACAGACTTTTCCTCTTGAGTGACAAACTTTCACACATGCCAATGGCATCAATAATTAGTAGCAGCTGAACGGCTAAGAATTGCACAGAAGACTTTGGTGTTTTGGTTCACAAGTAATATATACTGATTCTAAATCTGTGCTTACTTTTGAAAATGGTTGAGAAACCACAGACTTTCACTCTTGCATGACAAACTTTCATGCATACCAATAACATCAATAATCAGTTGCAGCTTAACAGCTAATAATTGCACAGAAGGGCACCGCTCAATCTCATCGTCTACCTGACTGGCTTTCCCGTCTCTGGAGTACTCCTACTCCCGGCAAACGGACTAGGCAGCTCTTAGAAGAGGAAGATGCGAAATTGCGTGATTGCCTTCAAAAACAAGGCCTTCATCCTCTCCAACATCTTGGTTCAGATGGAGACATTGTCACCTCCATTCCCATCTGTCATTCCCTTTCCGACCGCTACCTTAGCTTCCGTACAGGCCACTCTCCCTCGCATTCATCTTCTGTCTCACCCAAAGCGGCATCGACGGAGGCAGGCACTAGCACCCAAACTGAGGGTCCATTGGATCATTTGACGGCAGAATTGCAAAGGCTTGATATTACTATCGCAGCTATGACATGTACATTGCTGGAAGGCGGCCCTAGAGCGGAGGAACAAATGAAATTAGGCTATCGTCTCTGTGAAGATGGAGTGGTTCTAAAAATCCTCCATCTCTCCATGGTTCCCGTCTGTCCCGCTAGCTTCCAAATTCGCATTCTTCATGATGCCCATGATTCCCCTTGGACAGGCATGCATCAATCAGCACAGAAGATACTTTCTCACATCCAGTGATGGTCGCACGAAAACAATATTTTGACACAACACAAAGAAACAAACACGAAAACAAATGACCATTCTTGTCATTTTTTTTTGTTTTCGTGCTACAATAGACACGACACAAATAATTTCGACCCTGATTTGTGTTTCGTGCTGCCTTAGAAAAATGTCATCCCTAGGGATAAAATGGGACGTTTTGCCTCGTCACCTATAGATGTTCTGCAATTCTCACAGTTATCCTTCAAGGTAACATAGAAGGAATGCATGACTTTTCTGTCCTTCCTCCTTGCTCACTAAAAATGGCCTCCTACCAGCAAGTTGTGTTCTTTTTGGCTGTATGTTTGGCACCGTTCTCAGTTAAATATGGGAAAAGTGGCTGGGAAATCAGCATTTCGTTTGATGGAATAATGAAGTATGCCTTGCCCAAGGACACAGCGAAGCCAACTTCATGCAACTGCACACTTCCTCTCCACTGCAAGGTTTGTGCCTGAATAAAGACATGTAAGTTCCTAGTCTCCCATCTATCTCTCCTCCTTATTACGCCTTGTTGTGGGGGTGGAGCATTTAAAATGGGTAAACAGCGAGGTAACAAGGCGTGGTTTGTTCTAAAAAAGGGGTGGATAGACACTACGGATGATGGGCGCACTGTGATATGCAAGACTCCTCTCACTGCGACATCATCTGCGACTACAGCGCCAAGGGCAATCTCCAGAGCCAGAGCCTCATCAAGCACTGGCAGAAAGAACAGCCGCCCCAACTACCCCCAGATAGCCAGCCTGATCCACCCGGAGTCATTGTTCCGCCAACTGGCGCTCTCTGTATATGACCTCAGATCATATAGCGGAAGTCCTTATTGACTTTGTTATCGCCTTATTTGGCGTTCCAGATACTATAGGCGCCGATACGGGCAGTGCTTTTACATCTCATACCTTTTCTAAGATTATGACAATGATGGGTGCTACTGTGCGCACTTGCAGCCCCTGCAATCAGAAGGCAAATGGGCATTGTGAGGCAGTTGCTAAAAAGCTTATCACACTAGAGCGTACTAAGTGGCTGGCTACTCAGATGGCTAATCAATGTCAAGACTTGCTTCAATCCTCCTGGATCGAACCCGATCGCTTTGTCAACCTGGCGTTGATGCCCTATAGGGCAGCCGGACATAGCAGCCTAGGCGTTTTGCCTTTTTACTGCCTTTTCAAAACAGACATGCGAATGCCTTCCCAAAACATCCTCGAGCTGGGCTTACAAATGTCAGAATCCGATGACAGCCAGCGAATGATGGTTGATAGGCTTAATAGGGCTGAGAAATGGATGCGCAAAATGGCAGAAAGAGCTATGAAGGACGTTCGTTCTAAATGAACTTCCTGTATGTATCTACCTAAGGACTTGATGGAAGGGGCATTAGTGCGCGTGAAGCGTGAGGGCAGCCATATTCACAAGCGTGATCCGTTCCGCTGGTGGGGACAACCCTGACTTTGAGACTCATGTCACCAATGTCAAAGTGACCCATGAAATTCTTCCCCTTCCCTGGAATCCAGCTAATAGTGCTGTTGAATGGTGGACTTCATTAGGCAACCCCACCGCCCCCGATCCGGACAATTCCACACCCATTCGTTGCTCTCTCCGCATGAAGGCAGTCGCCGCCTGATGCAACGCTGCCTACTACACCTTTTACAAATCCATCCTTTACAAAGACCCCATTGATCGATGGGATGAAGTCGTGGCTGACGCTTATCAACAGGCAGAGCGTTTATGCTACTTACGGCATACTACAAATCCTGACCCTCCTCCTATCCCTTAATTCTCTTTGCTTTCATTACTCTTGGGCATGATTCGTCCGAAAGAAAGGGCAAGAATGAGCGTGGAGTATGAAAGGCTAATTGAGAATTGGCAAAAGAAATGAAAATGGCAAAAATACAGAAGAAGAAGTGAGCAAGAATCGGGCGACGACGATGGGCGGACAACGCCGACTCCATCCAGCCCCTCTCCCTCTGCCCAATTACCACCCTCTTTTACATGTCTTCCCACATTTATCACTTTCTTTCTAAAAATTTGTGACGATATATTTGTTCTTGACTAAAAATGTTTCTATGGCAAATTATTAGTTATTGATTCGAGGCATATGATTTCATTTCATATTTGATCTTTTCATGACTTGAAAATGCTTATTGGCAATTTTATATTTTCGCGACAGCATGGTTTTATTGGACTCAGCTATTTTGCTACATCATAGGGCAGTTTAGGAATGCTACAGCAAAATGTTTATGAATGGGTGATCAACAGGACATTTAGCTCCTAGGACATATTTCCCTTCATTGGCATCTTTGTGTACATAATCATTTATTGTGGTTTTTCATGCTATTTTGACCAAATATGAGCATTTTAAGCCAAATATGACTATTTTCTTGCATTTTTAGCATATTCTGAGCTTGTTGAAAAGAGGGGCATGTACGTGGCAGATGTAGGCATTGCTCAAATATGCTAAACACTGCCTCCTCTAGTGCAATTTAGCCACTGCAAGGCCCCCAGCGCCAGTCAGAATCATTATGGCTGGTTAGTTGAGCTCAGGGCAGTTCTAGGCCTCTAAGATGCCTACTGTTGTATGAATTGATGGACTTTGATATAAAATAACCCTCTACCTGGTCTCCAATCATAAGTTACAAGCCAATACACCTAATTAACAATATATATCATTAATAGTAAGGCTACAGCATGGCCACCAGCTTTAGCACCTCTCAATAAACAGTGCCACAGCGTCCTTCAATCATGGGCAGTTGCACTGTGCAGCTCCCATTGCCTGATCTGTAGCAACACCAAACATGCATCAGAACACCTCTCTCACATATCACGATTTCAGTGTACTGCTCCACCCATGCTTGTCTCAGTGCACTGAGAATGGGCCCATCTGAACAGTGCCACAGCGCCCTTCAATCATGGGCAGTTGCACTGCGCAGCTCCCAGGGCCTGATCTGTAGCAACACCAAACATGCATCAGAAAACCGCTCTCACGTAGCGCGATTTCAGTGTAATGCTCCATCCATTTTAGTCCCAGTGCAGTGAGGATGGGCCCTTCTGAACAGTGCCACAGCGTCCTTCAATCATGGGCAGTTGCACTGTGCAGCTCCCATTGCCTGATCTGTAGCAACACCAAACATGCATCAGAACACTGCTCTCACATAGCGCGATTTCAGTGTACTGCTCCACCCATGCTTGTCTCAGTGCACTGAGAATGGGTCCATGTGAACAGTGCCACATCACCCTTCAATCATGGGCAGTTGCACTGCGCAGCTCCCAGGGCCTGATCTGTAGCAACACCAATTATGCATCAGAACACCGCTCTCATGTAGGGCGATATCAGTGTAATGCTCCATCCATTTTAGTCCCAGTGCAGTGAGGATGGGCCCTTCTGAACAGTGTCACAGCGCCCTTCAATCATGGGCAGTTGCACTGCGCAGCTACCATGGCCTGATCTGTAGCAACACCAAACATGCATCTGAACACCGCTCTCATGCAGCGCGATTTCAGTGTACTGCTCCACCCATGCTTTTCCCAGTGCAGTGAGGATGGGCCCATCTAAACAGTGCCACAGCGCCCTTCAATCATGGGCAGTTGCACTGCGCAGCTCCCAGGGCCTGATTTGTAGCAACACCAAACATGCATCAGAACACTGCTTTCATGTAGCGCGATTTCAGTGTACTGCTCCACACATGTTTGTCCCAGTGCAGTGAGGATGGGCCCATCTGAACAATGCCACAGCGCCCTTCAATCATGGGCAGTTGCACTGCGCAGCTACCATGGCCTGATCTGTAGCAACACCAAACATGCATCATAACACCACTCTCACGTAGCGCGATTTCAGTGTACTGCTCCACACATGATTGTCCCAGTGCAGTGAGGATGGGCCCATCTGAACAGTGCCACAGCGCCCTTCAATCATGGGCAGTTGCACTGCGCAGCTACCATGGCATGGTCAGGTCTTTTACACATGCCGATAGGAAGAAATAAAACTGTTTAAGCCATTTGTCAAAAAATAATTTGAAATAGTGACTCCAAAATTTTGGGATTTTGGGATTTTGGAAAACTTTTGTGACGCGATTGCACAAGATTTTGCTAAGAAATATACAAAACTGAGCACACCGTCGGAACCAGCAGGATTGCTAGTTTCTAGATCAGCCATTAGATTGCGCGCCAGACGTCTGTGCGAGGAATGAGGCCAAATTTCATGATTAATGGCGCATCCACGCCGGAGGTCAAAAGCTGTAGAATCTCTTGGTTCAACTTCAGTTATTTGCTTAGATAAAACAGGCACACTGACTCAAAATCGCATGACCATAACCCATCTAGGGTTCAGTCAAATTCTAGTTGATTGGTTCCGGATCACCCTAACAGTGCATTTGACAGGAACGATGACACCTTTAATCGGGACGCATTCATCAACAGCCTCTTGTATCACTTTGTGTTGTCAATGCTGTCTGATTTGAATCACCCCCTCCCACCAGAGCTCTCCCCTTCCCAGCGAAGCAGGAGAAATTATGGTTTGGGAAGGCCTTCACAATTTCACCATCTCAAAAAACTCCAAAGCAACCGTGTGCACTTTCTGCAGCTTCAGTGCTGCCGAATTCGCAAACTCTGGAATTCACTTCCCAGGGACCAAGCTCGCTGCACAAGGTGTATGCTCAAAAACAGACTAAATGCCAAAATTCACACTTCAATCAACTTCCCCAAAAAAAACCCCAGATCAAAAGTTACGACAAACCCACCCAGCATCGCTCCCTTGCTTCTATTGTGTCCCCTGTTGCCTTCCAATGAGTGTTCTGTGATATTGGCGATGCCATAACCTTCTATTGGTTTGGTGCATAAATTGATAATATAAACCTACAGAAATGGAATAATTCATTTAAAATTGATTTCTGGTATTGTATATCATTTTTTTTTAATTTTTTTTAATTTAACAATTTTTTTAAATTTTATTTATTATTTTCTAATACGTGTCCCATCAAGAGACGCAAGGTACATAACAAATTAAGCGTAACGTAAATTAAATTAAGAATTCCTATTATAAAAAAAAGTATTCTGTCCATATTAGTTATTGATGACTGTTGCATTCGCTGGGAAAATAGTTTAAGAAGCATTGATTTATTTAGTGCATAAATGTCTCAAAATTGGCAAAAGCTGTGTGAAATGGAACTGTCTTGAGCAAAAGTGGTGTCTCATAGTACACAATCAAATAAATTATGCAACTGGTATTTCACTTTGTTTGTTATTGTCTGTATTTTATCTTGGTCTCCCTTGCTGAAGTAATAGATTGAATATGCACACAGCTCGTTTCTTCCAATTTCCATGTGAAGCTTTTGGAAATGCACTGGGTATAACTTGGACGTTCTATGCTGTAATCGATTTGTTTTTGGCTGTGTTCCATATGTTTGACAATAATTGCCATTATTTTTGTCCCTGTCATAAACTTTGTTATTATATTTTCATCCAAGCTTGAATTGCACATATTAAGAGCCAGAAGTTTTACATCATTGCCTTGGGTTCTATATTGCGCTGCTGTTTTAGGGCTCTTTGTTTTCAGGGTATTTTGATAAATTGGTGTGTCGATTATAGGTGTTATTGTGGACGAGTGTTCTCTTTTCTTTTTCAATGGTTTGAGGTTAACGTGGCTGGCAGCATTTGGCAAATTGTTGTGCAATATTACTGTCTTTGGTTGGAGGTGCTGCGAGGGCTTGTTTGCTTTCTTTTTCCTTTTATAGTTGTATATGTCATATTTGATCCACGAGATGTTTATATTCATGAGGTATTGTATCCAGATGCTGTCATTAGGTGCTAAGGGTTTACCATGCAACCTAGCTGCGCTAACCATAATTGGAGTTCTCTCTTGCTGTAAGTATTAATTCTTGTATATTATTCCTTTCTTGAATATTATTGCTTTCTGAATATTATTGCTTTCTGAATATTATTGCTTTCTGAATATTATTGCTTTCTGAATATTATTGCTTTCTGAATATTATTGCTTTCTGGAACAATACTTTACTCACCAGTATATTCTCTTGCAACGTGGAGCAAGTTTCAGTTGATAGCCGAGATCAAGCAATTTGATGTTTTTCTTTAATTTTTAACTCATAACTTAGACTTTTAACTGAACCAATACTGATTATAGATAAGCAAATATTATATCCCTAATATGAGCTAACGAAAATGTTTGTCATGCAATCCACATTTTACAGTATAAATCAAAAGGCATCAATGAAAAATAAACATTAAAACAAATTAATAAAATAACTGCATGCTGCAATAATATCTAACATGTTAAAGACTTCTGAGTTGTACGAACAATAATGTAAATTGCATTAGGATTTGATACTTTGTAAATGATGCCCTGCCAGCAACAAATAGCCTCTTCAGTGTTTACAAAATAGCACCCTAATTGAGTAAATTTTGCCATGCAAATTAATGCAGGTACTCCATTACCTATTCGAAGGAATGCATGCGTACCCTTTTCACAATTATTCATTTCATCTAGTTTGAGCCAAGAGTAAGCAAACCCCATACGAAAGGCATCAGTTTTATTGATAGGGTAGCATAAAACGTTTTTCTTTTCGGGAACACAGCTGAAAGCTGGTGAAGATGGGAGCTGCCCAACGGCAACGTCCTAACAGAGAGAAGATGAAAGATCGCGGCATAGAAGGAGGGCAGGACATTTCAGGCGAGGCACTGTCAAATGAGGAGGATCATCTGTAATTGTTGTGCTGGACCAGAAGGCGCCGGGCTTCCATAAACAGCGCCGCCCGCCCACCCAGGACCAGCGACTCTGCAATCCCATTCCAAATCACGCGGACCCGGTGTGGCCAAGCTGCTGCCACTGCCCTTCCCCCCAGTTGAGGGGCCTCCAGGTGGTGCCGGCCCCTGAGGTGTGAATTTGCTCTAGGAAAGTAGACAGGGCAGCCATGTAGGAATATCTGCTTTTGGGCATCAGGAGAGGACAGAGAGGCTGGGCCTGCTGGGTGAGAGAAGGGGTGGGGCATTCCAGGGAGTGTGGTTGGCTGGGAGCTAGATTGCGGCAAGGTGAGGCTGAGGATGCGGGCGTGACAGTTTTGAGCAGTGCTGCAAAAGTGAGAGGTCAGCTAGAATCCGCCGAGTTTCTAGTGTTTCCCAGCCCAGAACTGTCAGGCGCCCAGGGTACCCTGAGGCTGGTGATTTGGTATTAGTTTTGCGGAATATGTAAAGGGCAAAATGAATCTTTGGACTTTTTCAAGTTTATTATTTTATTGCGGTTTAGTTGGTGCCCGGGTTGGTTGGGTTGTTCTGGGTGAGGCCGGACGAGGGGGGGGGGGGAGGGGGGGTGAGTGCTGTTGGGGGGGGGGGAGATAGCATTCCCTGAGTATAGGGTGGGCGGGGGGGGGGGGCTGTCGGGGGGGGGGGGGGGGGGGGGGGGGTGGGAGGGGGTGGGGGGGATCCCATGACCCTTCTATAGATCCCGGTATATTTTACTTGCTTGCTATCTTTCCTTCGTAAATTTCATTGTGCAATACGAATGTCCCATGAAGACCAGTGGTTTCTCGCCAAACTTTGCCAAATACAGGTTCGCCATTTTTGTACCAAAGATCAACAAATGTGGGTGTATTTATTCCATTTTCGGATTTTAATATACGTCCATACGCATCACTTGGTAAGAATGAGTCTGGATCATTTATTCGTTTGAAGCAATTTTCTTTATTTTCTGTAGGGCATGCATATGGCTTTGCTCTAGTGTTAGTAAACGCTTGATTATTAGCTGAACAAAACTAAGCCAAACAGTCAGCTTGATAAACACTGACAGGTGTGTTAGCGAATTCAGGATCATCATCTGCCAATGGATAATTATGGAAATTGTGCCTAGGCTTTCTCTTTTTAACATTCTTCTGACGAATGCGCCACTCATGTCTGCGTGCTATTTTCTGCTTCTTCTTGGCTTTTTTCTCAATCTTCCTTTCAATTCGCTTTTGACATATCATTTCTTTGAGATTTATATGGCTCACTATTTTTTCATCCTCTTTTATGCTTGATGATGTTAGATCTGCAGATGAGTTTATTTTTGAGCTATCATCTGATTCATCTTTCTCTTGTTCATATAGATCACTATCATTATCTTCTGAAAATTGTGACGATGGTCCCCTTTTACTGACTATTCCAAGTTTATACCATTCCGAAGGCTCATCATATGTAGTTATTTCATAACGCCGTGCAGTTATATTGGCCAGGTTGGAATTAACATTCTTTTCAGCCGTTTGCTCTTCTGTTGTTTTTAGAGTCCATGATATATATGATTCTAGTTGACGAGTTTGCAACATTATGATGGCACGTAATGTGGGATATTCAACAGAGATAGAGGTTAAATGGAGATTTGCGACATAAATAATAAGATCATGGACATGTTTCTGCATATTAGGAGATGGAATAAATGCATCAAGGTCTTCGCTGTTTTTTGCGTTAATCATTAAAGCAATTAGAGCAAACTTCATCGATGTCTGTATCTCTGGTCCATACTGGCGAAAGCTATGAATAATGTTTTGAACTACAGTTTGTACTTGGATTGACAACTCCTGCATTGGATCAATGATTGGGACTGGCTGTTCATATTCATCACCTATATCCATTTCTTAGTTTTCTGACAGTAAAATATATTGGTTTATTTTGTTTATAAGTTTGATGTTAAATACCCCAAACTCAACACCACTAGGCGAAAATAACTTCGTCAACAGTCAAATACTTCCCCGATTTGAAATTTTTTAAATGTTACCTTCACTTTATATGGTGCATGTTTTTTGTGAAATTGCGTTATGTAAAAGTTTATTTTATGCGTTTATGTATTTGCTTCCTCAATTTAAATTTGAAGATTTACGAGGAACCCACTGACTCTTTCACAGTACAGAAAATTAGAGCAAAGTAGTACAAAGTTAGTCTGAATCCATTGAAAATTCGACGCTTTTCCGCATACCCTATTTTTCAATTTTTCTAACCAAAAAGGCAATGTTTCAATTGCTCCAACACCGGTTTAACCCCTTCAGATCTTCCTAAAACATTAATACGTTTCAGGAAATAAACTTGTCAATATATGTTCAGAATTCGACATTGGACAATAGTTCCAGATACACATATAAGGTCAAAAAAATTAAACAACCTCTATAGACTGCGGATCAGTCCTTTGGGCCACTTCGCAGTCAACAATACACCACCACCCGCATCTTTCACAAGGATACCACGCAGCACACATATCATAGGATAACGAGGATTCATAGGATAGACATAGAACACTGCCAACACTGTGTGAACCTGGTCTCAAAATATCAGTGACCAACCTATTTGGACCATAGACACAGGAAACAAAACGTCATCGAAGGCTCACCAGCACAAAAGGGCATGTACCCACACCCCCCATTTCCCCCGGAGCTTGATTTCGTATTAACACATTTTGTTAAGGCAAAACGTGTTTATACTAGCTTCATTTTGTATGTCCTAATTCTATGACAAAATCCCGTGTCTAGCCTATATATGTCTGGAAAATGCTGGGAAAGGGGGAATTCTCAACGGATTTGGACAAACTTATATATACTACCTATATATAATTTTATAATTCCACGTATCCTGGCTGCAATATATATTTTCCTTCAACATATATATAATTTCACAATTCCACGTATATTCGTGTTTTTGTTTCTAAGGGTGAGGTATACTATGCAGGTCAAGATCACTCACTCGTCCCCACTATTCCTTCCTCCTCTCTCTTTTAGACCGGCATCACTACATAACCCTAAAGCACGAAATCATAGCCGCTGGAGCCTTTGACATACGCTTCATCCACCCTGCCTCATGCACCCCTTCTCCAACCACCCCTACAAGCCTCTACTCAGCATGTTTTGAGACCTCAAAGTTTTACCCTTATTGTAGCCGATGATGACCTTCGCCTTCCTCTTCGCTCTACCGAGGCACTAGAGGAGGAGCTGGGGGGTGGAGGACATGGACATCGAGGAGTGGACCTCCACGACCGCCACTTCCGGTAGTGCTTTGAGACCGCCTAAGAGTGCCACCGCCGACACCGTCCACACCGCCCTCATCTGCCACCAGCCCAGCATGGACTCCACACCCAGCAGGAGCTCTGCGTTAACCCAGACTATGGCTTCGGGCCCCAGGTTTCCTCACCTCTTTCCCTCATCCTTCAACACCTTCAAAAGCTACTGCAGGAGTCCATCTTGCATCCGCCCTCTTTGGACAGCCTGGCGGTTCAGCACCCCTCCTGATACAGCTCATCCTTTTTCTCACTTGCTTCTCCTAGTAGGACACCGTCTTTCTCAGCCTCATGGCTAAATCTTAAATTGCTTTTCTTTTTGATACACTATAGGACTCCTCTTTACCCACTCACCTACTTTGCACCTCTTCGAAAACAGCGTCCGTTTTCCCTACCCCACACAACATACACTCCAGGAAAAGGTATGCTTATCTGGTGAGAGGAGAAAGGGATGGAGTGTGAAGTGGTTTGTGAAGATGCGCCGCCGCGAACCTGTGATCCCTTCTAAGCATCCCATCATCTCTCACTACCTAATGAAGATGAAAGGGCAGGATACTTGGGTAAAGGGCAACGCTAATGACAAGAGGGGGGTCAAAGGCTAGAAAGGGGAATGATGAAGAGGAATGTGTCTATAGGTCCCAAAAGAAGCTCAAAAATGTCATCATGTGAATAGCATGAAATATGCTCCTAAAGAGAGCCTCAAAAAGTAGCAGACGACAAAGAATAGGAAGCTCAAAGAAGAGGAATAAACTGGGGGCCAGAAAAGAGGGGAATGTTTAGCGTCTTGTTGTGGAGCCCTCCTATAGACGCCCTCCTACAATTACCACTCAATTTTTCCCACCGCCCTGGACCAATGATGGGGGCTAAAGGAAGCCAACCTTGGCCTATTCGTAGCGAGTGTCATCATCCTCGTCGTCGTTGTCCCCACCGCCACCATCCATGATGGCCCTCCCCTTTCCTCCTAGAGAGAGAGAGAGAGAGAGAGAGAGAGAGAGAGGAGAGAGAGAGAGAGAGAGAGAGAGAGGGGAGAGAGAGAGAGAGAGAGAGAGAGAGAGAGAGAGAGAGAGAGAGAGAGAGAGAGAGAGAGAGAGAGAGAGAGAGAGAGAGAGAGAGAGAGAGAGAGTACGAGAGCAGATTCATGTACTAAAGATGGAGGTTCTTGTACTTCAGGCACTCAAAGCTCGTGGATTACATCATGGTTGTGACATCATTGACCGTGGATGGAACCACCAGTTCAACTCCGTCATCATGACACTTGTAAGCAAGTCTCTACAGGATCTACGAAGAGAAGGCCAAAGCCAACATCTCAGTCTCTCATCAGCACTGCGAGCAGGGCGTCAATGTCTGGAAGCAACAGCTGATCTTCATGCCATTGGATATTTACATAAAGCCCCACTATCCGATGTGCCGAAAGGAAACTTCTAATTGATTGCTTAATGTATGGATTGTCAATCCTCAATAATATTGTTCTCACATCAGAAAGCATTTTTTATGGAAACACGATTCTGTATGTATATAATAATTGGATATTAAAATTTGTGATGGGAACCCCTTTATCGAGAAAATGTCCATGTGGTTTATTATTGAATTTGGAATGACAAGGCGTCTCTATGATGATAGTGGAAACAGGTTTCATGGCACGGTCAAATATGCATCTCCAGCAGCTCATGCTATCTTGGACATGGGTCGCAAAGATGATTTATATTTACATTTTTACATGACACTTGAAATGGCCAGAGGCACACTTCTATGGCGAAAGATGAAAGAAAAGCATGAGGTTGGAATCGACAAGTAAAACCATTGGATTAAAAGCATTATGCGAATCATTACCCACAGCAATCATGGAGTATGGTAGCATTCTAGAACAACTAAAATTCAAATCTGAACCACCATATGCATCCATCAGAAAAAGTCCGCATAGGTTATTGGTTCTAGCGCTAAACTAGGGCTCTGGCACAGTTTGTGCAGACAGCAGCATCACCTTAGAACACAAGTCATTTCCATTTGACTGGGAAGAAAATTGGAAATCATTGCAGGCTGAAGAACGAGACCCACATGTTATAGGATCTATGGCAAATCTTTCCGCAAAAGTACATGCTACAATTGATGACCAGAAGCACTAAATATATTGTTCTTAATTTTATGAATTATTTTGTATTACAATAATGACTTTTATGTTAATTCTATCCAAAGTGTAAGCACAGTAGTGAAATGATCACAAAAATTATAAACGTTTCAAAGTTTTATCTTCTTCATCAGTAAAATAGATTATTATATTATATTATTATTATTATTATATTATATTATACTACAATTATATTATATATCATATATTACAATTATATATATTTGTGTCTTTATGGGGCCCATACTCCGCGATTTTTCAACAAAATTGGCTGATTTTTGCATAAAGGTCCGACTGGGTGGTATCAATCCAGGCCATTTTTTGCAAGAAAGCAATAATATTCAGAAAACAATTCGTGTTCAGAAAGCAATAATATTCAGAAAGCAATAATATTCAGAAAGCAATAATATTCAAGAAAGGAATAATATACAAGCATTAATAGTTACAGCAAGAGATAACTCCAATTATGGTTAGCGCAGCTAGGTTGCATGGTAAACCCTTAGCACCTAATGACAGCATCTGGATACAATACCTCATGAATATAAACATATTGTGGATCAAATATGACATATACAACTATAAAAGGAAAAAGAAAGCAAACAAGCCCTCGCAGCACCTCCAACCAAAGACAGTAATATTGCACAACAATTTGTCAAATGCTGCCAGCCACGTTAACCTCAAACCATTGAAAAAGAAAAGAGAACACTCGTCCACAATAACACCTATAATCGACACACCAATTTATCAAAATACCCTGAAAACAAAGAGCCCTAAAACAGCAGCACAATATAGAACCCAAGACAATGATGTAACACTTCTGGCTCTTAATATGTGCAATTCAAGCTTGGATGAAAATATAATAACAAAGTTTATGACAGGGACAAAAATAATGGCAATTATTGTCAAACATATGGAACACAGCCAAAAACAAATCGATTACAGCATAGAACAGTCCAAGTTATACCCAGTGCATTTCCAAAAGCATCACATGGAAATTGGAAGAAACGAGATGTGTGCATATTCAATCTATTACTTCAGCAAGGGAGACCAAGATAAAATACAGACAATAACAAACAAAGTGAAAGACCAGTTGCATAATTTTTTTGAGTGTGTGCTATGAGACACCACTTTTGCTCAAGACAGTTCCATTTCACACAGCTTTTGCCAATTTTGAGACATTTATGCACTAAATAAATCAGTGCTTCTTAAACTATTTTCCCAGCGAATGCAACAGTCATCAATAACTAATATGGACAGAATACTTTTTTTATAATAGGAATTCTTAATTTAATTTACGTTACGCTTAATTTGTTATGTACCTTACGTCTCTTGATGGGGCACGTATTAGAAAATAATAAATAAAATTAAAAAAAAATTGTTCCAATGATATAATGATATACAATACCAGAAATCAATTTTAAACGAATTATTCCATTTCTGTAGGTTTATATTATCAATTTATGCACCAAACCAATAGAAGGTTATGGCATCGCCAATATCACAGAACACTCATTGGAAGGCAACAGGGGACACAATAGAAGCAAGGGAGCGATGCTGGGTGGGTTTGTCGTAACTTTTGATCTGGGGTTATTTTTTGGGGAAGTTGATTGAAGAGTGTTTGAATTTTGGCATTTAGTCTGTTTTTGATTTCTTTCCTCCCTCCTCCTTCCTTGCATACACCTTGTGCAGCGAGCTTGGTCCCTGGGAAGTGAAATCCAGAGTTTGCGAAATCGGCAGCACTGACGCTGCAGAAAGTGCACATGGTTGCTTTGAAGTTTTTTGAGATGGTGAAATTGTGAAGGCCTTCCCAAACCATAATTTCTCCTGCTTCGCTGGGAAGGGGAGAGCTCTGGTGGGATGGGGTGATTCAAATCAGACAGCATTGACAACACAAAGTGATACAAGAGGCTGTTGATGAATGCGTCCTGATTAAAGTTGTCATCGTTCCTGTCAAATGCACTGTTACGGTGATCCGGAACCAATCAACTAGAATTTGACTGAACCCTAGGTGGGTTATGGTCATGCGATTTTGAGTCAGTGTGCCTGTTTTATCTGAGCAAATAACTGAAGTTGAACCAAGAGATTCTACAGCTTTTGACCTCCGGCGTGGATGCGCCATTAATCATGAAATTTGGCCTCATTCCTCGCACAGACGTCTGGCGCGCAATCTGATGGCTGATCTAGAAACTAGCAATCCTGCTGGTTCCAACGATGTGCTCAGTTTTGTATATTTCTTAACAAAATCTTGCGCAATCGCGTCACAAAAGTTTTCCAAAATCCCAAAATCCCAAAATTTTGGAGTCACTATTTCAAATAAATTATTTTTTGACAAATGGCTTAAACAGTTTTATTTCTTCCTATCGGCATGTGTAAAAGACCTGATCATGTCATGGTAGCTGCGCAGTGCAACTGCCCATGATTGAAGGGCGCTGTGGCACTGTTCAGATGGGCCCATCCTCACTGCACTGGGACAATCATGTGTGGAGCAGTACACTGAAATCGTGCTACGTGAGAGTGGTGTTATGATGCATGTTTGGTGTTGCTACAGATCAGGCCATGGTAGCTGCGCAGTGCAACTGCCCATGATTGAAGGGCGCTGTGGCATTGTTCAGATGGGCCCATCCTCACTGCACTGGGACAAGCATGTGTGGAGCAGTACACTGAAATCGCGCTACATGAGAGCAGTGTTCTGATGCATGTTTGGTGTTGCTACAGATCAGGCCCTGGGAGCTGCGCAGTGCAACTGCCCATGATTGAAGGGCGCTGTGGCACTGTTCAGATGGGCCCATCCTCACTGCACTGGGAAAAGCATGGGTGGAGCAGTACACTGAAATCGCGTTACATGAGAGTGGTGTTCAGATGCATGTTTGGTGTTGCTACAGATCAGGCCATGGTAGCTGCGCAGTGCAACTGCCCATGATTGAAGGGCGCTGTGGCACTGTTCAGAAGGGCCCATCCTCACTGCACTGGGACTAAAATGGATGGAGCATTACACTGAAATCGCGCTACGTGAGAGCGGTGTTCTGATGCATGTTTGGTGTTGCTACAGATCAGGCCATGGGAGCTGTGCAGTGCAACTGCCCATGATTGAAGGGTGATGTGGCACTGTTCACATGGAACCATTCTCAGTGCACTGAGACAAGCATGGGTGGAGCAGTACACTGAAATCGTGCTATGTGAGAGCAGTGTTCTGATGCATGTTTGGTGTTGCTACAAATCAGGCAATGGGAGCTGCACAGTGCAACTGCCCATGATTGAAGGACGCTGTGGCACTGTTCAGAAGGGCCCATCCTCACTGCACTGGGACTAAAATGGATGGAGCATTACACTGAAATCGCGCTACGTGAGAGCAGTTTTCTGATGCATGTTTGGTGTTGCTATAGATCAGGCCCTGGGAGCTGCGCAGTGCAACTGCCCATGATTTAAGGGCGCTGTGGCACTGTTCAGATGGGCCCATTCTCAGTGCACTGAGACAAGCATGGGTGGAGCAGTACACTGAAATCGTGATATGTGAGAGAGGTGTTCTGATGCATGTTTGGTGTTGCTACAGATCAGGCAATGGGAGCTGCACAGTGCAACTGCCCATGATTGAAGGACACTGTGGCACTGTTGTTTGAGAGGTGCTAAAGCTGGTGGCCATGCTGTAGCCCTACTATTAATGATATATATTGTTAATTAGGTGTTTTGGCTTGTAACTTATGATTGGAGACCAGGTAGAGGGTTATTTTATATCAAAGTCCATCAATTCATACAACAGTAGGCATCTAAGAGGCCTAGAACTGCCCTGAGCTCAACTAACCAGCCATAATGATTCTGACTGGCACTGGGGGCCTTGCAGTGGCTAAATTGCACTAGAGGAGGCAATGTTTAGCATATTTGAGCAATGCCTACATCTGCCACGTACATGCCCCTCTTTTCAACAAGCTCAGAATATGCTAAAAATGCAAGAAAATAGTCATATTTGGCTTAAAATGCTCATATTTGGTCAAAATAGCATGAAAAACCACAATAAATGATTATGTACACAAAGATACCAGTGAAGGGAAATATGTCCTAGGAGCTAAATGTCCTGTTGATTGCCCATTCATAAACAGGTTGTTGTAGCATTCCTAAACTGCCCTATGCTGTAGCAAAATTGCTGAGTCCAATAAAACCATGCTGTCACGAAAATATAAAATTGCCAATAAGCATTTTCAAGTCACGAAAAGATCAAATATGAAATGAAATCATATGCCTCAAATCAATAACTAATAATTTGCCATAGAAACATTTTTAGTCAAGAACAAATATATCGTCACAAATTTTTAGAAAAAGTGATAAATGTGGGAAGACATGTAAAATAGGGTGGTAATTGGGCAGAGGGAGAGGGGCTGGATGGAGTCGGTGTTGTCCGCCCATCGTCGTCGCCCGATTCTCTCACTTCTTCTTCTGTATTTTTGCCATTTTCATTTCTTTTGCCAATTCTCAATTAGCCTTTCATACTCCACGCTCATTCTTGCCCTTTCTTTTGGACGAATCATGCCCAAGAGTAATGAAAGCAAAGAGAATTAAGGGATAGGAGGAGGGTCAGGATTTGTAGTATGCCGTAAGTAGCATAAACGCTCTGCCTGTTGATAAGCGTCAGCCACGACTTCATCCCATTGATCAATGGGGTCTTTGTAAAGGATGGATTTGTAAAAGGTGTAGTAGGCAGCATTGCGTCGGGCGGCGACTGCCTTCATGCGGAGAGAGTGACGAATGGGTGTGGAATTGTCCGGATCGGGGGCGGTGGGGTCGCCTAATGAAGTCCACCATTCAACAGCACTATTAGCTGGATTCCAGGGAAGGGGAAGAATTTCATGGGTCACTTTGACATTGGTGACATGAGTCTCAAAGTCAGGGTTGTCCCCACCAGCGGAACGGATCACGCTTGTGAATATGGCTGCCCTCACGCTTCACGCGCATTAATGCCCCTTCCATCAAGTCCTTAGGTAGATATATACAGGAAGTCCATTTAGAACGAACATCCTTCATAGCTCTTTCTGCCATTTTGCGCATCCATTTCTCAGCCTTATTAAGCCTATCAACCATCATTCGCTGGCTGTCATCGGATTCTGACATTTGTAAGCCCAGCTCGAGGATGTTTTGGGAAGGCATTTGCATGTCTGTTTTGAAAAGGCAGTAAAAAGGCGAAACGCCTAGGCTGCAATGTCCGGCTGCCCTGTAGGGCACCAAAGCCAGGTTGACAAAGCGATCGGGTTCGATCCAGGAGGATTGAAGTAAGTCTTGGCATTGATTAGCCATCTGAGTAGCCAGCCACTTAGTACGCTCTAGTGTGATAAGCTTTTTAGCAACTGCCTCACAACGCCCATTTGCCTTCTGATTACGGGGGCTGCAAGTGCGCACAGTAGCACCCATCATTGCCATAATCTTAGAAAAGGTATGAGATGTAAAAGCACTGCCCGTATCGGCGCCTATAGTATCTGGAACGCCAAATAAGGCGATAACAAAGTCAATAAGGACTTCCGCTATATGATCTGAGGTCATATTGCAGAGAGGGAGGACAATAGGGAATCGTGAACGGACACAGACCACGAGAAGTTTGGCCACGTGTCCACTTGAAGTCAATTCAAAAGGGCCTATGATATCACATTGGATGTGTCGAAAGACATCTTTGGGCCAAGGTAAGGGAGTGAGAAGAGGAGTGACATGGCAAGAAGCGTTGTTAGTGCCAGCACAAATGACACACATACGGACATAGTTGATCACGTCTCGCCCTAAGCCTGGCCACCATGTATAAATGGTGATGTGAGAAAGCATCTTCTGTGCTGATTGATGCATGCCTGTCAAAGGGGAATCATGGGCATCATGAATAATGCGAATTTGGAAGCTAGCGGGACAGACGGGAACCATGGAGAGATGGAGGATTTTTAGAACCACTCCATCTTCACGGAGACGATAGCCTAATTTCATTTGTTCCTCCGCTCTAGGGCCGCCTTCCAGCAATGTACATGCCATAGCTGCGATAGTAATATCAAGCCTTTGCAATTATGCCGTCAAATGATCCAATGGACCCTCAGTTTGGGTGCTAGTGCCTGTCTCCGTCGATGCCGCTTTGGGTGAGATGGAAGATGAATGTGAGGGAGAGTGGCCTGTACGGAAGCTAAGGTAGCGGTCGGAAAGGGAATGACAGATGGGAATGGAGGTGACAATGTCTCCATCTGAACCAAGATGTTGGAGAGGATGAAGGCCTTGTTTTTGAAGGCAATCACGCAATTTCGCATCTTCCTCTTCTAAGAGCTGCCTAGTCCGTTTGCCGGGAGTAGGAGTTCTCCAGAGACGGGAAAGCCAGTCAGGTAGACGATGAGAATGAGCGGTGCCCTTGACGTATTGAATTGTCATATTATAAGCATTAAGCTTAGAACGCCAGCGAGCAATGCGAGCACTGGTGCATTTGCAGGTAAATAAATGCTCATGGCTCTTATGATCAGTGTAGACTATGGTTGGCCCGCCCTTTGGATAATGAAGCCATTTATGATTTTGTAAAAATGCAAAAACAATGGCAAAGCATTCCTTATCAAAGATAGGCATGCATAGCTTGGAAGTAGTAAATTTATGGGCGCCAAATGCCAAGGGACGATCCATGCCATCAGATTGAGTCTGAGTAATCATATAGCCCACTGCCTCGAAGCTAGAATCGCAGCGGACTTTAAAGGGAACATCATCACGTGGAAAATCCAATAAAGCCGCCTCAGCTAATAAACAGTTCATAAATTCCATCAGATATTTTGACAGCACAGTATTTGCTATTTTGTTTATCAAGTGGGCCTGTGGAACTATTTTCACCAAGGCTGTATGTGTTAAAAGATTCCGTACATTTGTTGAGGTTATATCTTGAAGCTTATAAAATGAATTTTCAAAATGTTTATTATATCTTAATTTATGGTCAAAAACCTAAAAACTTGAAACCTAAAACCAAAAACCCAAAAACCTAAAAACCTAAAAGTTGGAACATCCATAAATTCCTGTATTTACCGGGTACGGCCTCCTATTTTTGATGAAATTTATATCTCTAGCCCACAATAAGCTAGATAGTAGAAATTTGGTAGGGAAGTAGGCCCAACCCTCATTGGATTGCAAAAAAATTTCCAGCTTAATTCATTGAGTAGAACCAGAGAAGCAGTCATTTTTGTAAGGTCGCCAGAATTGATGCACCTCGTCCATGAAATGTTTGTCACCTGATTTTAAGACTTGATTTCTCAACCATATCAAAGTCGTTTGGACCCAAAATGATAACACAATTTTGGTCTAAGTGTACATTATATATATGAAAAAATATTGTTGTACTTTATAGGTTAGGTTGTTGTACTTGAATGTTGTTTCTTGCCCAAGGGAGCACCTTGAGAGATAAACTTAATATGTAAGATAAGGCAAATACGACTTTAATTATGTTAAATTTTGAGCTTAAACGGATTTGATGGGGTTGGAAAATCAACCCTCAAAATCAGGCGAACACAATTTAACTGGTCACTTTACAAAAATGACTGTTTCTCAGGTTTTATCTTATAAATTAAGCCATTTTTTAATGCAAACCAAGGAGGATTGGACCTACTTTCAACCCAAATTTTAACACTCTAGCCCAGCTTATTGTGGGATGGAAAAGTAACGGTTCACATTTAGGTGTATGGAAAAGGCATTTCCTCTGCATAAATCATTGACTGTTGGGTTAAAATTGCACGTGTATAAACTCGCTTGATATAATATTCATGTAGCTTGGATAATACCGCATTGGTTTTTTATAGACTTAAAAAACAGCGACAGAAAATAGCAACAAGTTTTAACATTACTTTGGAGAAAATGATCTTTTGTTATTACATATTATTTAAAAATAAAATAATGATTTTTCTTTCATCAAATCTCAAGTGTATTCCCTTGTCAGAAATCAATTTTTACATACACTATGGCAAGCACAAACCTGAAACTTGACAAAACTCGGCAAGACGTGGATGAACGAGGATATGGAACTGGAACCAATTATTGCCCACGTACTGGTGCTGAACCTGATACATATAAACTAAATAACGCGCAACAGCAAAATAACCTACGCATAGATGTGGACAGCCAAGGATATGGAACAGGTACTCCTAGAGGATCACGCTCTGGTGCTTTTGGAAAGAATATTCAACTTCGCCTAGATGTGGACAAGGAAGGATATGGAACTGGTACCCCTCGAGGATCAAGATCTGGTGCATTTGGAAAGAAGAATCACCCTCACCTGAATACACATGAACAGCGATATGAAACCGGGACAAATCCAGTATCACTTGCTCGTATGGATGCTGGCAGCCTTAACAATGTTCAACTGCAAGGACGCACTCGCCTAGACGTGGACAGTAAAGGATATGGAACAGGAACACCTCGAGGATCACGCTCTGGCGCTTTTGGGAAAAAGAATCAATCTCAATCCTTCAATGTTACAAACAACATGCCGGATTTCAATTTGAACAGACCTGGTAATCTTCCTGTTGGCAATGCATCACTTCAGATCCCACCTGGTTATGTTCTCATCCCTCTAAACAATGTCATAGGAGCTACAACACCCAATCAAGGAATTACAGGCCAAACACAAACCTCTTCACAACAAGAACATTATGCCCTAGATGTCAATCGAAACATAGCTGGTGTTGCACAATTGCCGCTAATAGGAAATTCATTTCTTCCAGTTCTCACATTTGCGTCGACTGATGGATACATTGCGAACCCCAGTGTACCTCTGCTGCAACCTTATACTAACCAGTGCTCATCCTAAACCATCTCTCCTATTTTTTTGTTATTCTCCCTTTCTAAATTTTTTTACTTTATAATTTGTATTTCCAACTAAATAAAATTCTTCAAATTTCTTTTGTAAAATCCAATATTTTGCTGGAGAAGAAAATAGAATTATGAAACTACAAAGAACATTTTCTGTGATCACACTCCTGTGAAGAGGTTATAAAACATTCAATTGGAACTTTAATTAAATCATGCATTCAATTAAAATTAAAGAAGTAAAATAGACTGGTATTCATATTGAAAAAAGACAAAAGAGCTTTGTAGGTAAAACATTCAAAGTTTCAGTTTAAAGCTTAAATATTATGATGCGTATGCTAGGGCTCTGCTTCAAAGTTCCAGGACATCGATGGTGGCCGATGCAAGTTTTTTCCCTGGCCCGTTTTCGTTCCCCCTCGATTTTCGTTGGGGGTGGGGGGGGGGGGGGGGGGGCCGGTGGCCCCCGCCGTCGGCTGGGGTGCGCCTTGCTCTTCCCGCCCCCTCCCCCTTT
Source organism: Ptycholaimellus sp. GST1_10 (assembly GCA_030248095.1). Classification (NCBI taxonomy): domain Eukaryota; kingdom Metazoa; phylum Nematoda; class Chromadorea; order Chromadorida; family Chromadoridae; genus Ptycholaimellus; species Ptycholaimellus sp. GST1_10. The sequence goes on along the minus strand of JASANA010010626.1, from coordinate 13,888 downwards.
CCGTTCCGCTGACGGGGATGCTGGCTATGTTATGGTTCTGCTCCGCACCTGCTGCAGGGTTATTTTATTTTCTTGGTTATTATTTTTCTCTCATTAGTTTCGGCTTTGAGCTAGTGAGGTTGAATTAGATTTGAATTTCATGTTGTTATTTTTAAATTATATTTATTTTTTTTTTTGTTTGCTCAGAGAGCCAAATATTTTTCCTTATATTTTTTTTATTATTTTAATGTTATGTTTTGGTGTGCGGGTATGGTGGAACTTTATTAATAATATTAAATAATGTTGTTAGTAAATGCTGTTAGTTGGAAAAATAAACTGATAAGTTTATTAATTTTTTTTTTTTTAATTTCAATATATTTTTTTTTTTTTTTTTTTTTTTTGTTTTTTTATGTTTACCGATTTTTGTCCGGCGGCGCGCTGGCCGGACCTGTGGTCTTTACTTTTTTTTTATCTTTTTTTCTTTTTTTTTTTTTTGTTTTTTGGTTTTTTTGGTTCCTGGAGGGGGGGGGGTCGTGGGATTTTTTTAGGATTTTTTTTTTCCTTTTCCCTTAATTTTTATAAAGATTCTAGAAACTGTGGGGAAGGGTATTTTATTTATTTGATACATTTCTTTTTGGGTAGGAATTTTTTAAAAAAGGGTGTGCTGGGGAAAAGGGGGGTTTCCCCCGGTTTGGGAAAAATTTTTTTTTCTGGAAAGTGATAAAATTTTTAAAATATCTGGGGGGGTGGAACTGGTTTACGAAGCATTTAAAACATTACTTTTCTGGGTAGACAGTTGGAAAATTGCACTGTAGTACCTAAGTTGAAGGGTCCAAAAGGAGGGATGACGAATTTGGAAAGAAATTAGTGTGTGTGTAGGAGAGGCAAACGGAGTGTCTGGGGAGTTTGGCAGGAAGAGGTCGGAGCCAATGAGCATGGAGGATGTGAATGCGGAGGGAGGGAACGGATCCCAGACAGAAAACTACCGTGTCCGCTCCTCCCCGCACCCACCCGCTCTGACAACATTAATGAATCATAAATGTTGCAGAATTTAACTTTATTATTAATTTATTATTATAAAAGAATTTAAAAGTTAAACAATGGACATTGCAGCTGGCTCCACACTGAACAAACTGAAGAACTAATCGTATTTGCAGATCTAAATTGAACAATATACCATTTTGCATCTGACTTTAAATAACTCCACATCATGTGATATGGCATTATTAAAAAGCACACAGTCTCATTAAACTGAATGCGAATGGATCGAGGAGTTATGCAATGCAATGCAGAAAGCAGCAAAAACTGAAAAAAGAACATTCGAATTTTTTATTATCTCAAAACGCACACAAAATTATATGATTCACAAAATGTCAAGTTTAAAACATTAAAGTAACTGTTTGGTTTTCTTAATCAGTTTCTCGAGGGAATGCTCCAAGTTGTCAATAAGCTTATTGTGTATGCATTCTGAACATACACTTGAATTCATGGATTGTACAGATGTGGTTGATATACTAGAAGTAAATAAACCTGAACATTCTGGCGTACTATTGTCAACATGTTGGTTGTTTGATGTTGTAGCCATTTGATTCAATATTGCCTGCAATGCTTCTGATTTAGCTAGCAAATAGCGTATTTCTGGATCAAAGCTGTTTTGAATTAATTCAATCTCACCCCATAAGCTAGCTATTGATTCTGAGCAATCCGGTAAAAAATGAGCTTCAATTTGTTCATGAACAAAGTCATTGCAGCCATAGCTTCTAGAAATTTGTAAGTACTCCAATCTATCATTTATTCTTTTGGTTGCAATTTCTCCACCAAAACAATGAGTTATAGCTTCTAATCCTGGAGAAATAAGAAATATTCCACATTCTTGTCATACAGAGCATTTGCATTTGAGAGTTGGTCCATTCTTTATCAGCAGCTTATAACCAATTCTTAACTATTTTAGTGATTTCTAACCATGATTTTATATAACTTGTAACAAATTGGAACACGGCAGAACATCATAGCTGTAATCAATCAATTAATCAATTATCCAATCAATTATTGTAGTATAATCAGTATATATTCAATCACGCATGAAAATTAAATGCATCAGGAAACAGACCCCCCAAGTGTTATATTCTTAAAATGAAGAGGAGCGAGTGGATGGCCCTCGGAAATGGACTGGTTGGAAGTGGAGCGCACTCATCCATCTGGTATGCACAGACCTGCCCCTTTGCCAGGATCAATGCATTTTGGGGCACTCCCCGTGCGCCTGGCTTCACGAAGGTGTTTCCTGTATCAGTGGCACGGATGACGCGGCATCGATGTCGGCAGTGTTGACGGCCTTGCGGATGGCATCTTTGGAGTGGGATACCATCACATGAGCGCCGCCGCTAAACGTTGGAGCCATGCAATGGCGGGCGTCGAAGTAGGACTTATGCTTCTTCTGCTCCTTGGTTATGCGCTGGTGAGCTTCCAGACGAACATCAGCAGCTGAGATACTTCGGCGGGCGAGGAAAGCTTCCAGGGTGCCCCTACGCATTCTTAGAGGGGATGTGCCTGGATGGCTTGGATGGGACGTCTCTCACCCACTTGATGAATGTTGCCACAGCAGGAGAAGGAAGTCGGAAGAGGGAAGAGGGTGGAGGAGGTGTCGGAGGAAGGCAGAAAATACAGGATGGAGGAGGTGTCGGAGGAAGGCGGAAAATACAGGGTAGATGAGGAGGCGTCAGAGGAGGGCGGAGGAGGCATGGCGGAGGATCAAGGGGGGGGGGGGGGTGCTGGAGCCCAGTGCCCATATCGTATGGCTGGCGGAAAGAAAACCGTCGGTCAACTAGTGGCTAATCGTATGGTCGGCGGGGAGAAGGCGGTTACCGCTGCTTTGTATTATAGCCAGCGGAGGTGGTCAGGGGCACCTCTGGATCCCCGCTGGTGGTAATAACTCTTGATGTATGATGAGTTTGAACAAGATAAACATATCATCATGCTCAGCAGCCGATTAAAGTAACATAGTGCACTAGGGGTAGTGCACTACCCTAGCAATGCTTAAGAGGTGGTTTGTGAGAGGATTCAGAGGGGGTATTCCACTTCCCAAAAATCATAGATTCGAGTTCAGAATCATGATTGGGTCATGGCTTTAGTCCATTTAGTTGTGACCTCAGACAAACAAACACTGGCTCAAAATATGGCTTTATTTCTGAGAAATGGCCATTTTTCTAACACCTACTTTTTTGACCTCTGGATGACCTAAAAATCAATTTTTGGTCAATTTAAACCAACATTTTTTGATCAACCCCAGACCATTATATATCAATCGAACCGCAAAACTGCAACAAATATCATGGTGACAATGATTTGTTCCAGAAGGAAAATTTTTTATCTGACTTTTCAAAAAACCAATTTTCGCTTTTTGCCATTGTTGGCACAAAAAAACTGATTTCTAAAAATTATCAAACAATTCAAAGCTAAGACCTAGCCTATATTTTAATTTACATTCTTGCCGTCATTTTGGTATACAGCACTTTGCTCAATTTGATGTATGACTCGGAAAATTTTTTGATTGAATTTTTGCACTTCAATTTTTGCCATATGTTAAAACATAGGCAAAAAATGGCCAAAAAATGGCATATAGGGTCTAAAATACTCTGTAGCATTTGTTTTCCCAAAATAAGACAGATTAAAAAACGTATAAACACTGTAAACACCGGGTGCGTTTCCCAAACGTTGACAAGATTCAGTCCGCTATATGTCTAGAAAAAAAGGTAAAATTCTCCACTTTTATGACAGACTAAGGTGCATACTACAATGGCAATTATGGTAATTAATGCTAACTTACAGAATCATCTGCGCACTGCGCCCAAGTTGTTTACTGCCAAAGTATAGCTTTACAACAGAATAATATCCAATTATGTTTGTGAGCAGATATGTATCCAGTGAAACTGGGAAATATTTATCCGGATTCCAAAAGACAAGATGTGCATCAGTGTGAATCAGCTATCACTCCTTATGGGGCTCTGTTAGAAGAGTATGTAGTCAGTGTTGCATCTTGCTTGATTTAAAAGGCAAACAACCTAATTTACAAATCTGATATGTTGGAGCTGCCACTAACTCCCATAGTTATGCCGAAATACCACCCCTATGAACAGCATGTAGGTGTTGTCTGTCAGGAAATGTATTAGGCGTTTGGCTTGTTCTAGCTATAGCTTCTAGCTTTTATAAGCTGGAGAGTATAATGGAAACTACTGAAATGGTGAATGTCCTTTTCAGTGTTTTACTCTCTTTTAGCTGGTCTCTTTTTAATACTTCGACTTAATATTGCCTGGGCATCAAGTTATGAATTTTGAATCAACAAATCTTATCATTCCGAGGTGGTTAAAAATAGCTTAAATGCGATGAAATCAAATTTGTGTCTCTTACTGTTCAATTATGTTCAGCAAACGTGTCACCTTAGCAACAGAGCTCAGAGAGCCCAGAAAATGTACTCTCATTTTGATTTAAAAAAATTGTTTTAATTTTTTTTCTATGAAAAAAAGCTGGTACTATCGGATTTGTTTGGGCTTCCACATGGCCATTGCCAATATATTATTTGATAAAAGAACCATGATTTGGATTTGGAATAAATAATTATATAGTTCTGTTCAATATTTTTGGTCTAATGAACACCCTTTCTTGCGCTTCTTTCCAAATGAATTCTTTATTTTTTGCTAAAAGGTTGTACAGTGGTGCTGCAATCATGGTGAAGTCGCGAACAAACTTATGATAGTAACAACATAATCCTAAACCCGTTGCAAGGATTTTGCTGTTCCCCATTGCGGATATGTGTCGATTGACTCTGTTTTCTTTGTGTCCACTTTAATTCCCTTTGTTGACATGTTATGGCCTAGGTAAGCGATTTCAGATTTGAGGAACTCACATTTCCTTAACTTGCACTTTAGATTTGCTTTTCTTAGGCGCTCAAATACCAAGACTAGGTATTGAAGTCTTTCCCACTGACGAGGACGTCATCTAGGTATATCCATACTCTTTTCCATAGGTAACCTTGCATGACGTTGTGCATTGCCCTTTGGAAGCTACTACTCGCAGCTGAGAGACCCATTGGCATACATAGGTATTCATAGAGACCCAGATGCGTTCGGAAAGCTGGATACTTTCGGTTGCTTGGTCGCATTTTTATCTGGTGATAACCAGCTGTCAAATCTAGTGCGCAGAATTGGGTTATCCCTGCCAGTGAGCTCAAGATTTCATCTGTGCTAGGCAGATTGTACACGTCTTTAACTGTTACACTATTCAAATGCCTGTAGTCATGAACCATACGGGCGCTTCCGTCTGGCTTGGGCACTATTACAACTGGGCTAGAATACGGCGAGTTTGATTCCTGGAGCGCACCCATTTTTAGATCATGTTTTCAACTACTGGTCACCTGGGTAGGGGGATTGGACGACTTCGATCGAAAGGCTTATAGTCTGTCAACTCTATGCAGTGCTCGGCATTCAATGCCTCCCCTACGTCAAAATCAGTTCTGCTAATGCACATGTGAAACTTTTTCATAAGTTTCATGATTTTCTGTTTTTTCCACGGCGATGCCAATTTCTGCCGTTTTTTTGATGAAACTCAAATGCTCTTTTAGCAATGGCATTGTGGCCTGCTGCAACGTATAGCACTGCTTTGAAGTTGATGAAATTGAGCCAGTTTGGCATTCATTGTCTTGTATTTCCTCCTCTTCGTCACAAAATTCCAATGGAAATATTTGTTCATTACTCCATTGATTGACTGTGCCTAATTTTGTATTTGGCCTTAGCGTACAAGGATAGCTCTTGTGATTGACTATAGGCACAGTGATGATGTCTTCTCTTGATGTTAACATGCAGTCTTCAAGGTACCATCCATTATTTTCGCATTTGTGTCTATTCTGCTGGAAAACCACTGTTTCATGTGTTGTTTCAAATGGGTTTCTACATTTCACTAGCATCAAGGCATTAGGTGCCAATGTGACTGAATTCAAAATCTTCTAAGGTTGTGTGCGCTGCTTGGGCTTTCTACTTAACCAGTTAGCATATTTAATTTCCTCTACTTCGATGTCAATATCTAAATCATTAATTTCCTCCACTTTGTTACCAGCAGATATCGTTTGTAACCACCTAGCTGGGCTCTGCATATTTGTGCTCTTATCGGTTTTCTTTGGATATCTGTCATTAATTATTTGATTTTTGAAATCGAAGAACAGAAATTTACATCTTTTTAATAAATTTGTTCCAACAATTATGTCAAAGCAGCCATATTCGTGATTGACAACCACAAACTCTGTCTCTGGAACTTCAGTATCCAGAATTGTGCAGTGCATTGAAATTGTAAAGCATGTTTTTAATAACTTTCCCAACGCTCCTTTAATGGGTGCCTTCACGGTTCCTTTGGAATATTTTATTCCTCTTTTGTCTAATTTTAATGTGCTAACGTGGCTGCCAGTGTCAAGCAAAGCCTTCAAATGTCTGGGCGTTCCATCTGTTTCATAGACCATGAGGTCTAGGATCGGCCTGTCTTCTAGTAGTGGATAAGCCTCCTCATCCACTCCGTAACAGGCTAAGCTGTCACACTCACAATCTTTGCTGTGTATCATCTATTGGCCTAGCATCTTGGATTGGATGAAGTTGCCTCCAACCCTTTTTCGCAATCACCAATTGTGAATATTGGTTTTTCTTTGCTAGGCTCTTCAGGTACCGTTGCTAAACGTGGTGGCTTTGCAGGTGTCAGTTTTGATTTTAACTATAGGACAACTTGCTCTGACAGCACGAGGACGATGTTTTCACCCTGGTCAGTACCAGTTTTATCCTTTAGCTGCAAATCAGTTAATTCGATGCTTGTTGAATGCACTTTTTGCAAATTTTGCCAGTATCTTCTTGACCTGTGCAAAGTTGACCGTAAGTTTGGTTTTTTATCTGACGGGTTTTGCTGCTTATCTCTTCCTTGTTTAGTTTGGCGAAATTTGAGCCAGTATTTCAGTCCATAGAAGCAGACAAGCACTGCGCATGCCGCTATTGCAATTGTTATCGCTAGGTTGCAAATAACATGGACAGGGCCTTTCAGAATAGTTGTGAAAAATTTTCCAGAGGACTCGCCCAGGTTTTGAACACTGTTGCTATGCCATTCATGGTTGATGAAACGAAACCTGACAGCTTTTTTCCTGAAGTATCAAATGTTTTTTTGAAAGATTCTGCGTCCCAAACTTGCGCCTTTGCAAAATCTTTGAGCAACCCTACTTGTTGTTGCAAGATTTCCTGCTGATGCAAGGCTGATACAATCATGTTTATGCTGCTGGCTTGGGCGTACCTTTCATCGTGAAATAGTGATGGCTTATCAAAAGTGATTGGATTAAATGGGGCTGTCAGCAGCATTTCAATATCCAATGTTCTTACATCGACCCTTCCAGACAGTGAATGATACTCCCAGCTGTCATCGGAGTGTAAGGCTAATCTGTACACTGCATCATGAGAATGGAGGCACGGTTTTTCTGCCGCCAGCTTAGTTAGCTCTCTTGAATTAGGCATTATCCACCATAATTCATTTTTTTATGAAACTGGTGTTTTATCGTAGCATTTACCATTGCGTTCTCCGTTCCAGTGCACTTTTACATTGTCCACATGGTGGCATTGGTAAATTAAGAAGGCGTCTCCGTTGGGCCTTGCAATTAAATCAGGCCTACCGAAGTAAGCTCTGATGGCTAGAGTTGGGTCTAGTGCAGCCAGTTGCGTTAATAAGCCTAACAACAGCTGATTTGAATGACATATTTGCATCCATAATGATCAGAAGAATTCAACTTGTTGCAAAAATAATTGATTGAAAGCTTAAATAATTCAATTTGGCATTGGCAGGATTGGTGTTATTATTTACTTTGTCCCAAAGTGTTTTTGAATTTATTTTTTTGTCTTTTACGGCAAAGTTGATGAATGACGGGAAACCTTCCGTAAAAACTACTGCCATTTTACTTTGTCCTAAGAATGCAGTTGCTGGCAGGCATGAATGTGAGCTTTTGTTGCCCGAGAATCTTTTTAGGTGAGTTATTTCAAATGCCGCTTGCAGTTCCTCAATAACAATGTATCTTTGGTTGCTTATTTTTGCTTCATAAGAGCCCACTTTATTCCCCCAACAGATATCATGGCCCCCAAAAATGAACTGCCAAATCACTGTCACCTTGTTGCCGGTGTGGCAATGGTTGGCGTCGACGTCGCAGTGGGCTAGGTCTGCCAGGGTAGAGTGGAGGTGGCGCTTAGCGGAAATAGCCGCGCTTTCCACCTGCAAAAAGTTATTTGTGACATTATTGCAAACATCGAAAAAGTTCCAGTAGGAATATTTTCGAATTAATTTTATTTGTGTTGCAAAAAGTTTTGGACCTAATGTTTTTAGGTTTAAATCTTTATAAGTTTTGTTATCATACATTTGTTGGCACTCTGCTAGCGACACATTCACTGCATTTTCACTGAAATCCACTATTGCTTTGCTTCCTAAGAAATATGTTTTTGTGCAAACAAAGGAAGATACGGCCCAGCATTTAAATGATGGGAAAGAAATGTCATTTTCATTTCTTACGAATAAATCAATTTTTATGTTTGATACATTTTTAATAGTTGAGGGCACTGGTGGACAATTATAGGTAGATGTGAAAGCTAAAAGTTGACCATGGTCGCCTTCTCCACAAAGCAGTACTTCTGAATTCCCTCTTGGGACTCTATCTAGCTTTGTTACTTTATAATTTTGCATGTCGAAAATTTTTGAATTTTGAATTTCCTGTGCAGCTGCCATACTCGGCCAGTAGAATAAGTTTGCTAGATAACATAGCATTATTAGTTTATTACCTAGACTATAATCGAATGCAGGTGATGAGGCCATGCACTTACCCTGCTGACAGCTTCCACCTCTGCTTCCTGTGCCTTGCTTGGCGTAGGTCACTGGCAGTGGGGTGCGGTTCTGCACGGACTTGGTCCTGATCATGTCGATGCCTAAAGTTGTGCAAATTACTGCACAAAAATTCTGGCATAAAATTGAAATCCAACTGGACAAACGTTGCTTGCTTTCGTGTTGCTATTGAGCTCATGATGGCAGGACATTTGCCACCAGTTCTTCCAGTGCCTGTTGGTACTGTGCCGGCAGGGTGGCGTCCTCTCCACCCCAGTGGAGGTTGGAGGCGACGCGGTTCACGATGAGCTCTCCGCTGGGGGTGAACCGATTGCACATCACGATGGACTCAATGGCCGTCAGCTGGCAGAAAGATTGAGGCAGGGCGCAGATTCCATCCCAGCTGAAGGGGATGCTGTGTGCTCTCGACCGTGTGCTTGAAGTGTCCCAGGAGTAGGCAGGCAAATGGATGTCTCTCTGGCTGCAGCTTCCAGGGCTGCTCTTCCAGCTCAGGGACATCATACTGGATGGCTGGGCGGATCTTGGGGTACTCGGTCACCATTGGGTTGGCCTCCATGTCTGTCCGCTGGGGCGCAAAGAACTCCTTGATCTTCCCCTTGGCGGACAGCTGGTACCCAAGGCGGAGCTGGGTGTAGATGCTGGTGGAGTGGAGGATGGCCATGCGGTTGTCCAGGAGGCCCTCCCTGGTGCGGGAGTTGTGCCAGAGCTTGGCCGCGAACGTCTCGAACATGTGGACAAAGACCTTGTGCGGGGTCATCACTTCCAGCATGCACACCATGTATGAGTGCATCCAGTTCTGGGCATTGGGGCGACACTTCATGACACATTGTGTGAGCTGGCCGAAGTTCATCTTGGGGATGCCAGAGTTGTCCATGACACTGAGGAAGGAGGCGATGTTGTTGGACTCCTCATGGACCTTGGTGCAGGGGAACCGGCCTTCCTGGTTGGGCTTGATGTACTCGACGGCGATGCTGCAGAGGCGCAGTCTGAGCATGTTGAGGAATGGGGCGGCCCATTGCAGGGCCTCGGCTGTGCAGTAGGTGGGTTTCCAGTAGGAGGGATGGCAGTGCTGCTTGTGCCAGGCCTGGAACTGGTCCCAGGACTTGCCCTCCATCGGGGATCTGTAGAGCTCTAGCATTGGATTGCAGGGGGACCAGAGGATGGCTGCTCCTTGCGTCAGAGGGTAGGATGGAGGCTTGTCTTTCCTTGGTGGATTGCGGGCCTTCGGGGTGTAGCGCTGTTCTTTTGGCTTTGTCTGGCGGATGACAGTCTCAAAGCTGTTGGGGTAGGTAGGGTTTCGTTGGTTGGGGCGTAGACTGGGCATGTGGATGGTGGTGTAGCTGGCGGCAAGCTTGGCCTCTCTGAACTCGTTGTAGCCTGTCCAGTCCAGCATGGAGCACTCCCAGCCCAACCAGGAGTGACTGACTGGATTCCCATTGGACTGCGCCATGATCCAGTCGCAGACCAGCTGCATGCACTCTAGCAAGGCGAGGCATGTTTCTTCCCATTTTCTGTTTGGTTGGGCCCCGTAGGGTGGACAATACCGCTCCATCCATTTAAATGATGGGAAAGAAATGTCATTTTCATTTCTTACGAATAAATCAATTTTTATGTTTGATACATTTTTAATAGTTGAGGGCACTGGTGGACAATTATAGGTAGATGTGAAAGCTAAAAGTTGACCATGGTCGCCTTCTCCACAAAGCAGTACTTCTGAATTCCCTCTTGGGACTCTATCTAGCTTTGTTACTTTATAATTTTGCATGTCGAATATTTTTGAATTTTGAATTTCCTGTGCAGCTGCCATACTCGGCCAGTAGAATAAGTTTGCTAGATAACATAGCATTATTAGTTTATTACCTAGACTAAAATCGAATGCAGGTGATGAGGCCATGCGCTTACCCTGCTGACAGCTTCCACCTCTGCTTCCTGTGCCTTGCTTGGCGTAGGTCACTGGCAGTGGGGTGCAGTTCTGCACGGACTTGGTCCTGATCATGTCGATGCCTAAAGTTGTGCAAATTACTGCACAAAAATTCTGGCATAAAATTGAAATACAACTGGACAAACGTTGCTTGCTTTCGTGTTGCTATTGAGCTCATGATGGCAGGACATTTGCCACCAGTTCTTCCAGTGCCTGTTGGTACTGTGCCGGCAGGGTGGCGTCCTCTCCACCCCAGTGGAGGTTGGAGGCGACGCGGTTCACGATGAGCTCTCCGCTGGGGGTGAACCGATTGCACATCACGATGGACTCAATGGCCGTCAGCTGGCAGAAAGATTGAGGCAGGGCGCAGATTCCATCCCAGCTGAAGGGGATGTTGTGTGCTCTCGACCGTGTGCTTGAAGTGTCCCAGGAGTAGGCAGGCAAATGGATGTCTCTCTGGCTGCAGCTTCCAGGGCTGCTCTTCCAGCTCAGGGACATCATACTGGATGGCTGGGCCGATCTTGGGGTACTCGGTCACCATTGGGTTGGCCTCCATGTCTGTCCGCTGGGGCGCAAAGAACTCCTTGATCTTCCCCTTGGCGGACAGCTGGTACCCAAGGCGGAGCTGGGTGTAGATGCTGGTGGAGTGGAAGATGGCCATGCGGTTGTCCAGGAGGCCCTCCCTGGTGCGGGAGTTGTGCCAGAGCTTGGCCGCGAACGTCTCGAACATGTGGACAAAGACCTCGTGCGGGGTCATCACTTCCAGCATGCACACCATGTATGAGTGCATCCAGTTCTGGGCATTGGGGCAACACTTCATGACACATTGTGTGAGCTGGCCGAAGTTCATCTTGGGGATGCCAGAGTTGTCCATGACACTGAGGAAGGAGGCGATGTTGTTGGACTCCTCATGGACCTTGGTGCAGGGGAACCGGCCTTCCTGGTTGGGCTTGATGTACTCGACGGCGATGCTGCAGAGGCGCAGTCTGAGCATGTTGAGGAATGGGGCGGCCCATTGCAGGGCCTCGGCTGTGCAGTAGGTGGGTTTCCAGTAGGAGGGACGGCAGTGCTGCTTGTGCCAGGCCTGGAACTGGTCCCAGGACTTGCCCTCCATCGGGGATCTGTAGAGCTCTAGCATTGGATTGCAGGGGGACCAGAGGATGGCTGCTCCTTGCATCAGAGGGTAGGACGGAGGCTTGTCTTTCCTTGGTGGATTGCGGGCCTTCAGGGTGTAGCGCTGTTCTTTTGGCTTTGTCTGGCGGATGACAGTCTCAAAGCTGTTGGGGTAGGTAGGGTTTCGTTGGTTGGGGCGTAGACTGGGCATGTGGATGGTGGTGTAGCTGGCGGCAAGCTTGGCCTCTCTGAACTCGTTGTAGCCTGTCCAGTCCAGCATGGAGCACTCCCAGCCCAACCAGGAGTGACTGACTGGATTCCCATTGGACTGCGCCATGATCCAGTCGCAGACCAGCTGCATGCACTCTAGCAAGGCGAGGCATGTTTCTTCCCATTTTCTGTTTGGTTGGGCCCCGTAGGGTGGACAATACCGCTCCATCCCTTCCATGGCTTTGGTGCTGAAGTTGACTTTGAGGCCTGAGGGGAGCTGCTGGGAGTTGTGCTTGATGAGCACGACGTCGATTGGGTAGGAGATGGTGGCCTCGCTGTAGGTGTTGGGGTTGGGCGGGCTGGAGCATCCTGGTCTGGCGGCGACCATGGGTTGCTTGGCGAGCGCGGGGTAGTTGGAGGCACCAAACGGGCTGTCGAGCTTGTAGTGGGCAGGCCTTAGCGGTGTGCGGCGAGGGGAGGCAGACGTGGTCGTGGGCCATCGGGCAGTGTCCAAGACTTTCGCTAGATTCTTCTCCCTCCCCCCCTTCTTCTTCTTTTCTGTAGGCCTTCGTCCTTGGAGGTCGCTGTGGCTTAGGTCCTTGCCCTTCTGGTTCCTCCAAGCGGTGCTGCGCCTCTCCTCGTTGGTGCCCTCTGGCCGGACGTAGGGTTGCAGGTGGATGGCCTTGAAGGTGAAGAGCAGTGTTGGTGATGGGATACCGCATCGGGTTGCGTTTGTAGTGGATCATGGGTGCGGTTGACCGTTCCGGAGGGCACGTGGACGACGAGGCCTTTGTCCCCGTCGATGGTGATGTCCCCGTCCCTCAGCAGATTGATGGCCTTCTGGATAGGAAGGCCGGTGGCCTCGGTGGCAATGATGGCAGTGATGATGTCGGAGTCAGACTTCCCGCACTTGTCCACCATGTCGAACGGGCTGAAGCCCCAGCGCTCCAGGCACACCACTGTCTGCACCTGGGTCATTCCGCCCTTCAAGCTTTTCCAACTTGCCCAGGATTTCCAGGCGCAAAGCAAGGTAACTGTTGGGTCTTCTGCGATGCTCACTTGGGAAAGGATCCATCGCAGGCTTGCGGCGTGGATGTTGGAACCGTTGTCAGTGGCGATGAGCAGCTGCAGATGGCGGGCCAGTCACTCTGTCGCTGCTTGTAGGTCTGCCCAACGCACGCCTCCTTGTCGGAAGCTTCCTTCAACTTGACTCTGTAATGTTTCAAATCTTCTGCAAAGCCATCCAATATGAGAGGTTTGATGATTTTGCACTATCAAGCATGCGCGGGTGATGTCATTCTGTATGAGCATTGCGGTGGCATGGAAGGCTGCAGGGACAGGGACTGCATCCATTGGGTAGACGCAGAGCAGGCCAGACGACAGCAGGCGCAGCCCTGCTCGTTGGTTATCGTCTCCTTCCATCCTTGTTGGATAGACAGAGAGCACTCCTATTAATAGCCAAATATTATACATTGGGTAAAAGAGGTATACAGCTTTGATATAAACCATTGTAGGAGGCGCAGATCAAGTTGTCGAGCTTGATCAACTTGTGCAAAGTTTGCATTAAAGAACCAATCCATTCCCCTGACGTATTAGCTTCTATTTTGTATTCATCTTTGTTTTCAATGTAGAAAAATAGCAAATCAGTTATCATTTTTCTGCTTCTGCTTTTGAGAGAGGTGTAAGTTGAGTGGGCAGAGAGGCAAAAGTGGCCAACGCTTGAGGGTACGTGGCCGTTGCCGGGTGGCACGATGTCGGCTCTGGTGACGG
>JASANA010010624.1:0-17005 GCA_030248095.1 Ptycholaimellus sp. GST1_10 | reverse complement strand
TAGGAACGGAATGTTTGTCTGCAAAATTCAAGGGTCAGTTAAATAATGCAATAGGTGTTGCGGCCTATGCATCTTGCGGAGCTTAATCATGAGGATCATCTCCCAATTCATCATTCCCTTTTAGTCACAGGATGAGAAATTACCCCTGATAACCAACGATGAAGTTGTGGTTTATGAATCTATTCTAACCTTGAAACATCGGAAACGTGAGTAGATATGAAGACTATGTGCAGTTCTAAAGCTGTACTGAAATTCATCGGAAATAAATGAGCAAACCTTAACTCCACGAATTCGGAACTCCTCCAAAGCTCTGAGCATTTTATTGGCGGCCTTGGCGTGGCTTCTACCGTGCGCTATCACCTGAAAGGCAGGAAGATATTGGAGATTCTAACGAATGGAGCGAAAATGAAGGCAAACCTTGGCCAGCAAGGAGTCGTAGTGCGGAGAGATGACGGCGCCAGCGAAAGCGCTGGCCTGGTCTATGCGGATGCCCATGCCTTCCCCGCTACGGAACACCTAGAATACTGCCAGTGCAGCAGCCTAGGAGGAGGAGGAGGAGAGGAAGGCTAACCTCGATGCGGCCGAAGTCGGGCTGGAAGCCCTTGGCGGGGTCTTCGGTGGTGAGGCGGCACTGGATGGCGCAGGTGGCCGCCCCGATGGCCTCCTGCGACAGACCCATCTCCTCCAGCCTCTCCCCCTCCGCCACTCGCACTTGCGCCTCCACCAGATCGATCCTCAACTCCTTTGCTTCTTCCCCCTAACCTCCCAGCAAAACATCCCAGCTTACCCAGTGACCTCCTCCGTCACCGTGTGCTCCACCTGCAGCCTGGCGTTGACCTCGATGAAGTAGTGCTTCCCCTTGGAGTCCACCAGGAACTCCACCGTCCCTCAACCACATCCATTTCTCCCCTCTTCTAATCAGGACAGGAGAAGCACCGGCGTTCTGGTAGCCGACGAAGTCGGTGAGTTTGAGGGCGTCGGCGAGGATCTGCTGGCGAATGTGGGGTTCCAGTGCTGGGGCCGGGGCGATCTCCACCACCTTCTGGTGCCGCCGTTGCACACTGCACTCACGCTCCAGCAGGTGGATCCGCTTCCCGTACCAGTCCCCTGCGTCCAGTTCACCCGTCAGTTCAGCCCACAAACAGGGGAGGGGAGGACTGAAAAGGGATAGAGAATGAACCTAGAATCTGGACCTCGATATGTCGCGGGCGCTCGATGAACTTCTCCAGGAACATGGAGCCGTCGCCGAAGTTGGCCAGGGCTTCGGAGCTGGCACGCTTGAATGCTTCCGGGACCTCAAAGTATGCTTAGTGGGGATGGGCTGGGGTGGGAATGAGGAGGTAACTTCATTGATGTCATTGACGCGACGCATGCCCCGCCCGCCGCCGCCGTAGGCAGCCTTGAAGATGACGGGAGTGCCGTAGGTCTTGCAGAAGTCCAGCGCTTCCTCCGCCGAGCGGACGGGGCCCGGCGTCCCCGGCACCACTTGCACTCCTCCAAACCCCTCCTCTCCTCCCTCTCCAACCTCTCCTGCCTCTCTTCAGCCAACCAGCAGCGATGGCGGCCTCCCGAGCGGCCACCTTGTCGCCCATGCGCCGCATCACCGCCGGCGACGGGCCGATGAAGACGATCCCAGCTTCCTGCGTTTTTCAGGAGTGGAGTAGGGGTGGGTAGGGAAAGGAGGGAATGGAGGAAGCTACGGAGCAGGCGTCGGCGAAGTCTGCGCGCTCAGAGAGGAAGCCGTAGCCAGGGTGGATGGCGTCCACGCCGTTCTCCTTGGCCAGGCGGATGATGTCCCCGATGTTCAGGTAGGCCGCCACCGCTGGCAGGCCTGCACCCATCCAGCCCGTCTTCCAACAAATGGGGTCTGAGAGAGCTGCATGTGCCTTTGCCGACAAGATAGGCCTCGTCCGCCTTGAGACGGTGCATCTGGTTCTTGTCCTGCTCGCTGTAGATGGCCACCGAGGTTTTCCTGCCATCTTTAGCTTAGCGGGGGCATGTTTGGGCCAGGGAGAAAGGGCACTTCATCTCCCGGAGGGCACGGAAGACGCGGATGGCGATCTCGCCGCGATTGGCTACCATCACGCGCTCGAACTTACGCCCGGACACCAGGTCCTCATTCTCCAACTGCGTCCGGAGACCTGCACCATTTCCCTTAGCTCCATTCCAGGCGGCCCCAAATTCAAATGGAGCGCTACCAGAGATGGAGAGGTGACGAGAGTGGGCCAGGAAGGGCCTGGTCAGGAGACCAAGACGTAGACTCAGCAGTCCCATCCTCACTGCTCAAGGAGAGGGTCTTGAAGTGATGCAATTTCGGAGGCCCAAACCGCCGTCCAGAGGCCCCAGGGCCTGGAGCTATTGGGCGAAGTTTGTCTGTCCTGGGCCGAGGCGCGCCCTAAGGTTGCCGATCAATAAATAGCCTGCTCTGGCATACACTGCGGCGCCAAAGGACAGCTCAGAGGAGGAAAGATGGGGGAAAAAGCCTGGAGGTTGCGTACGGGAAGGGAGGCAAGGTTGATGCACACCTCTGCGCATATTTTACCCTCTAACCCCTCGGCCCTGCCCCACTTTCTTCACGTGAATCAAAAGTCAGTGACCGTTGGATTGTGGAGAATGAAAGAAAGGTCGAAGACATTGTATATTGGCATGAAGGCTGTTTGTGAGGGCGATAAGAGGGGCAGAATGCAGAGCAAAGGGCGGATGGCGTGAGGCCTTATCCAGTAGAGTACACAAACAAGGCGCGCTGTGAACCAACAGGTTTCCTGACCTGAACACAGAAGCCTAAACAGCGGTCTGGGTCGAAGACGGAGGAAAGATGGAGAAGGCACGCTAGCGTGTATGTAGTTCATGCCTGTCTCTGCCTGGTAGTATGCAGGAATACGGCTTCTGCCCGGACCCCCTGTGCATAGCCGACATTCTTTTTACTCCTTTCAACAACCAAAACCACGCAATGAATGGAATTATTTTCTTTTAGTTCCATTATTCAATTGACAGAATAATAGCTAAAAAGTACCTAGCCATATCTGGTACCAAACCCTGCAAGCCGAAATAGACACCAAATTTTGGTCATCCAAAATCAATTACGGGTTTGCGACATCCTAACGATTTTACAACTACTGCAACTGCAAAACAAAACTGAACACTGCCCATGTAGCATGTCTGAAGTTGGGTAGATTTCGGGAAATTTCGGAAGGAGCGAGGTACCCAAGAAGCGCATGAATGCGCCAAAAATATATGGATTGCAGGGTTGGCCGCGTAGCTGGTAAGCTAAGAGTCTTGAGGCCTGATTTTGAACTAAAATGAAATTTGTACAAGTAAATTATTGACATCGAAGCATGACTAAGGGAGTATGAAAGCATGGAAAACATAGAAAGCTAAAAAAACTGGTGACAGTGTAATGTAAAAGCATAACCGATCACAACAAGCATATGTCATATGAATCGTCGAATCATGCACAAGTGAAATGGCACACACGTCTTATGTTACCCACATTTCCAAATCAAAGCCAGCAATGAAACAATGGAGAATAGAATTATTGTGATATCTGATAGCGGAAATAAGCGAAACAATGGGAGGGCCTCAAAGATCCAGCATCTTAGCCTTCTTGACGCGGTCGAGGGTCTGATGCTCGATGGCTGAGACGATGGCCTGGGTCTTCTGAGCGTCAATGTCCAGGTACTGCTGCACAGCCTCTTCTCTTCTTCTCTGAGACAGACTCAGCCTTGACCAGACCTGCTTAGCCGGCGGCGAGGCAGGAGGTGCGGGATGTAAGTCGGAGTAGGCGGCCTCTAGCTGCGTGTACTCCAAGGCCCCGTTCTGCCGCTGCATTCTCACACTTGCCTCTGGGGGTTGGCTGGGGAGGAGGGGAGGCTCTTGCCAGTAGTGAGTGGGAGTGGGCAGGCTGGGAGGGTGGCGCAGGCTCCGGACGCGGGCTGTGAGCCTTGCGGGCTGGCGGGGCCTTGGGGGAGGTGAGGGGGAGACGGGGTGTGGCGGGGCTCTTCTTGACGTAGGACTCGCGGCGGACGACACTCACCGGGTTGCTGGGCCGACTCTTGGCCGGGATGGGTGGGGCCGCCCCGGCGCTCGCTTCCCGCTTTGCCCGAACTGGCTTCAGACGCCTCAACCCAGCCCCTTGTATTCAGACCCTTAGTTATGCCCCCTTGAAGGGTACCTGTCGGGGACTGGCGGTGGATTGAGGCCGCCTGCATCGTCGGCTGCTGCTGGAACTGGCGGGGGCTGGTGGATGCTGGTCTCCTTTTCCTGAACAGGCTTCAGTTCCGTGGGCTAGAATGATTGTAGAGGAGGAGACAAGGTTTGAGTAGGTATTGTCGGTGGCGTTGTCGGAGTCGGTGGCGTTGTCGGAGGAGTCCAGGCCGCTGGCCAGCTCCTCGTCCTCCTCGTCGTCCAGGTTGGCGAAGGGGCTCATGGACTCGTAGAAGGCCACCTTTGGAGGGACCATTCATTTCCTGGCTGCAGGCTGAAGAAGGGCGGTGCCTTGTTGGTCATGGGAGTGTATCCGATGGACGGTATAAGTGGGTGAGGAGCGAGGGCCTGGAGCTCCTGCTTGCGCTCCGGGGAGACGAGTGGCGGGGCCTCCGTGGGGCGAACGCGGAGGTGGTTGGGGTCCGACTGGGCTTCGGTGGAGAGGGCGGCGGGGCGAGGGAGGAAATCTTTGCGCGGCTCATCTGACCCCCCGTACTGCACAGCCAACAAAGCTTCATAACAGAGCTGCTCACGGGGAAAGCAAAAGGACCTTTCGAGGCAGTACTTTGGGCGGTCGCGGAGGCGGGAGGGGCTGTGAGGCAGGGATGGCGGCGGCGAGTTCCTTGCGCGAGGGCGTGAGGTGGTCGGGCTTCGGAGGGCGCGGGGGAGCCTGAAGGTCTAACTTAGTCTAAAAGTGGGCCTAAAGGGGAGGGAGTGTCAACGCTGGCGTCCCCGCCAAAGGAGCCGGCGCGGGCGGCCAGATGGGTTTGTGAGCGGGAGGAGGCGGCGGAGTCGTAGCTGCCGCCGCGACTGTGCTGCACCATGGGCGGCACTTCCACTGGGGGAGGGCGCTTGCTGGGTCTGGGCGCTGCGCTGAGGCAGTCCGCCAGCTTGGTGTAGCCTTGGAGGGGCACTGTCGTCGTGGAATTGCCTAAGGATTGGAAGAGTGCAGAGATGGGAGACAGGAGAGGGGCAGGGGGAGACCGTTGGGCTGCGGCAAGGGGCGCGGGGGGTCTGCCTTGAGGTAGATGTTGGCGCCGATTAAGTCGAGGAATTCTTCGTTGGGCGAGCCTTGAAAGAGCGCTGAGTAGGCAAAGCAGGCGGTGCAAGGATGGATGGGAAGGGTGACCGGGAGTTTCCATTTCGCCCACATGGATGCTGCGGAAGTCAAAGCACAGGTCGGAAGTGTCCGCGGAGGAGGCCAAGGGCTGAGCTCCGTAAGCACTGGCATCGTCTAAAGGGACTGAGAGCAATCAGAATGACTAAGGCGGAGATGGAAAAAAAGGGAAGTACTGGGGGAGGCGGGGCCGGACTCATTGCGCTCCAGATGGCAGGCCTGGACCAGACAGTGCACCCAGTCGTTCATGTCCAACTCGTCCTCTGCCACCAGATACACCTTCAACATCAGCCCTTCGCCTTCAAACAGGTGCCTTCTGGACCGAACTCGTCTGTCGGCTCGTTTAGAAAATAAGGTGGAGAATCGTAGGCCCATGGGTAGGCGGACAAGGTGGGCCGTTGTTCGTCTAAATGGGCTGGAGGGGGAGGGAGGTGGGTGGTTTCTGATGGAAGGAAGGCTGAGTCATGGAGGTGGTTGGCGTTTGCGGAATGAGGGGAGGGGCGAGGGTGAAAGGGGCGCGTGTTTTGCATGGCTTGCCGGGGGCTGACTGGCTGGCATAAAGGCTGCTGGGCAACAATACTTTTCTCACTCTCACCTCTTATCGCCCTCCCCTTAGCATTGACAGTTGCATCTATCTAAATTGCGCAAAAGCTGAACCTGCTTGTTGTTTTTCATCTGCAGGTCGAAGATGAACTGGTAGAGTTGATTTTTCTTCCCCTCGCACGTGAGGTAGGTTTCAATCTGAAATAGCTTGGTGCTGGCCTATGCATATTGAAGCTGGTGTAGGATAGAAAAAGGGCACCTGATGGACTTGGTCCAAGTCGAAAGAGCCGTGGCATTTGCGCTTGCTGTCATCGGTGTAGTAGTCTAGACGGCTGGGGCCGTCCGGAATGGAACGCAGGACGAAGTAGCGACTGGACCAGGTGGCAAACTCCAAGCACACCCCCATCCTCTCCTCACTTTCTCATGCAAATGAAGGGCGCCAACGTATTTGAAGGGCATCTTCCAGCGGGCTCGTTTGGACTTGACCAGCCAGCCTTCCTTCAGGATCTCCGACTCCGTCGGCTCTTCCGACTCTCGACGCCCCCCGCCTTCCCGCATCCCTTCAAAGATCCCCACCTCTCTCTCCTAACCCCTCCAATAAACCCCTCAGACTCTGCCTCCTGCCTCACGCCAGCTGGGGATTCGCGCGGGCAGAGAGAGGAAGCATTCGAACCCAGGAGACTCGGCATTCGCTGCGGCACGTTGATCAGTCGTATCACCATCTCCCGCGTCCTGCTCATTGCCTCACCACAGCCTACCTTCTATGGCCAAATCTTTTCTTTGCCTGCCTGCCTCTCAGCTAATCAGCTCCCTGATGCCCTCACTGCCTCTCCAATAGTTGGCACAGAAAAAGGGCTTCAAGGAAACTGGGGCAAAAAGAAGGGAAGGGGCTAAGCCTTAGGAGCAGCCTATCGATTCTCTCGCGCCTACGCAGAATGTCAGAGGCAAAGGCGTCAAAGACAAGGGAGGAGGACGTCTCCATTCTAATTAACTCCCCGCCCCGACCAGCCCTTCCGCCTTGCCCTTTACGCAGACTCCCCTTAGCATTAACCCTCCACTGCAACCCCCCCCCCCCCCCTGCACCCATGTGAGCCTGTGCCAGGGGGAACTCCCTTCGATGTGCAGGCCCACACAGCCTATGGTAGCTATGGCTCTGCAAATGCGCGCTCTTCCATTGAAGCATTGTGAAACTGAGCAATGAATGAAAGATGAAAAGAGACAAGGAAGAAGATGTAAAGGCAAAAGCAGAGTTTCTACCGGTGGACGAGAGGAGAGTGCCGGAGCTGCTGGAAAGCTATGGCGCCACACTCTCTGAGCAAGATCAGCTGCTCTTTCAACTGCTGCAGCAATACGACGCTTCGCAAAACTGCAATCTTGAGGTATTTTCCCTAAAAGTTCTAACAAGGAAGAGGACTCTGCATTCGGAAAAGGACTTGAAGGTTGCAGTAAAAAGATCCATGCTTTCCACAATTATTTTCAAAACTCAAAACTAAGTTTGAAACAATCATATGTTTTATCATTCTTTTGCACCTTCTGTTTTTTAGGTGTAACCCTTGAGCTTGAGTGGTGATAAAAAGTGGTAGAGTTATGAGAATTGTTGAGCGCTTCCAACCGCTGCACTGGGGCCCCGGGGCCGCTGGTGTCTACGCAGACATCTTCCGCCTGGGCCCGCAGCTCTGGAAACGCCCCTCCGAGAACCAATTCTACCTGTTACTTTTATTCTCCCTCCTCCACCTCCTCCCTCCCGCTCAGCCACTCCACTTTTTCAGGTCGCTAAACTATGAGCGAATGCGACAGACAGCCTTGCAACTGCCGCTAGATCTTCAGCTAAGTGGGAGCCTGGCTAGCGTCAACGCGGAGCTCTACGACCCACGTTTCCTTCTGCCCCTCTTCGCCTGCGTCCTCGGTTTCTCCTTTTACCACCTGGCTCAGTTAGGTGGAAGACTGGGGGCCTTGGCAGGCGGTGAGTGGCGGACGCAGTTGCGCCCCTTCGTGGCGCAGGGCTGTCTCAGTCTCTGTCTGGCCGTGAGCGCATTGGCCGATGGACCTCTGCGATCGCTGGCCTTCCTGGGTCTCCTCCCTTTACTCCCTAGTCACACGTAAAGCAACGGAACTGGCAGACTGTAGTGCTGAACCGATTCTGCGAGCGTCTGCGCGGGTTGGAGGCGGACGCGGAGCTCTGGTTCCCCGAGAAGGCCCAGCTCCTCTACTTCCTCGTCCTCCTCCGCAATTCCCTGCCCCAGGCCGGCCACCAATTCGCCCCTCTCCAAGCCCATTTTCTCGGTTTCACGCCCTCAAAACCCCTCCCATTCCCAATGATCCCGCACGCTGGCAGGCCAAATAGGCGAGCTGCTGCTGCAGCCGCAGGAGCCCGCCTACCCGCTCCTCCTCAAACATCTTCTCAGCAAGGTTCCCCTTCTACTCCTAGCCTGTATGGCGTCTTGGAATGACGCCCTTGGCTTGAGGCAACCCTGGAGCTGGCAGAGTTGCCCGCCTTTGCCGCCCTGCTGCAGAGCGGCGATGCAGAGCTGGCCGGTCGACAGCGTCTTTGGCTGCTCAGGTGAGAGATTGGGGCAGTGAAGGGAAGCTTTTGTGAGGGGTCCAGTCAGGTGCAGGTGTCTGGCTGAGGGCATCCGCAGTGCGGCGGACTGGCCCCTGCTGCAGCGGAGAGGCCAGCTGGCGGCTCTGCTGGCCTTTGCCCAGTCTCCCTTCGCCTCCCTGTCGGAACTTAGCCTCATTCTCCAGGTATTCATTCCCTTTTGACCTTTGTGGGAGGGGATAGAAAAGGGGTGTTGGAGGTCCTGGATAAGTGCATAGAGGTAGGATTTGAACGACGTTTGATGAAGGAGGGACTACTGGCTTGGCTTCTCTGCCTCCCCTCTGAGCACCGCAAGTCTGCGCATCAGCAGCTACAAGCACTCATCGCTAAACTCACAGGTTTCTGGCAAGTCCTTCAAGGTTTCCAGGAATTCGCGAATCTGACTTGTTTTTCATCATATTATAGTTTCACAGCATAAACGAAATAAACAATAAATTTGAATCCTATGTAAAAAGTAAAGAAGAATAGTTCTTAAAACGCGTTATTCCATTATTTCAGCAATCTAATCCTAGGGCGCGACAGCGCCCTAGTTATGAATGGGTGATCGAGTTTTTGGGTGGTTGCATGTCACGAGGTTCAGTGCCTTGGATATTGGATGAAACCATGGACATATATACATCAATCGAAAGCTCTCAATGAGATCTAGATGACGAAAATCGTGAAATTTTGATTTAGGCTTCTGAATTTTAATAAATAACTAAAATATGAACTGAAATATATAAAAAAGGGAAACTGCGCAGATTTTTATAAACTGATGCTCAGGTTAGCTTCAATGCAAAGAGAAACTGCGCAGATTTTTATGATTTGATGCTCAGGTTAGCTTCAATGCAATAGATCTTAATTCCTAGGGCGCAACAGATCTTAAATTCCAAAATCTTAATTCCAAGCGATGGATTTATCCCAATGACTGTTTGAAGCCTTGTTCATGTGGCAAGTAAATATGTCTTCCACATGGCCAAGACCTAGACAAGACTAAAATGCTACAGCATGAGCTGCTTATGAATTGTCAATCATCAAAAAGAAATAGACAAAGTGTGACAAAATCGTGATAAATTTCGATTTAAATTATAAACCATTTTGAGTCAAAGTTTTAACAGGTTCATCTACGAAATCCACTGAGCATTCATAAGCAGGCGGCAATTTTGGCACAAAGAGGACAAAAATTAGTGAATGATAGAAAATACAACTAGTGAAATAAAAAAATTGTTACATCAAAAAAATTTTTTTGAATTTTTGGTCACAATGAAATTATAAATTTACTAACTGAGGTGTAACAAAATAAAACAAACAAAATTAAAGTTAAATTGAAATTAGCTAAAGTAAAGTTAACTTTTGCTGGCATTTGCAATATGATCAATTTTTTATTTTCAAATCACTTTTCAAATTTTATATGTACTTTTCTGTAAGAGGCTTCTGTAAGAGTAAAGTTCACAAATAACATCATTTAATCAAAAATTAAAGACAAAATAAAAACCAGAATAATTGAAATGACAAGTTTCCTGCCATAAATTGCCGCCTGCTTATGAATGCTCAGTGGATTTCGTAGATGAACCTGTTAAAACTTTGACTCAAAATGGTTTATAATTTAAATCGAAATTTATCACGATTTTGTCACACCTTGTCTATTTCTTTTTGATGATTGACAATTCATAAGCAGCTCATGCTGTAGCATTTTAGTCTTGTAATTAAATGTTTGGTATCATTGGCCGACCAAAAGTCAATAAAGGGGTCCGAGTTTTTCAGAGTTAGAATTTTTGCGCGGCCGCAGGCCGCCTGCCGCGGAGGGCAGGGCAGTCAGAGCTCCGGAGGCCGGAGGGCATGGGTGCGGAGGCCCCGGAGCGTAGCCTAGCATGCGAAGCATGCTAGGCGTAGCGTAGGGGCCGTAGCACCCGTGCCCGGAGGCCGGAGGAGCTCTGGCGCCCTGCCTGGAGCGGCGGGCGGCCAAGGCCAGCTTAAGCAGTTACCCCATTTTTGCGTCCGTCTGTCCGCATATATATATATATATATATATATATATATATATATATATATGTCCTAGGGCGCGACAGCGCCCTAGTTATGAATGGGTGATCGAGTTTTTGGGTGGTTGCATGTCCCGAGGTTCAGCGCCTTGGATATTGGTTAAAACTATGGACATATGCATATCAATCGAAAGCTCTTAAGGTGCTGCCGATGACGAAAATCGTGAAATTTTGAATTAGGCCTTTGAATTTTAGAAATCTTTCAAAAACCTACAAAAAATGGGTAAAAACATGACATGTCCAACTTTGATGTGTTCTCAATTTTGAACAAAGCCGAAATTCAAAAATTGAAGAATTACGTGTTTTAGCAAATTGTTTCAGCTTTCCAACAGTGCTATTTGTGTTATAAGTTACCTGGAGAAATTTCCCAATCAATTCGCGTTTTTGAGTGCGATTTTGTTCAATTTTGTGCTCTACCCATTTTATAATGTTTCATTTTAGTCAAACTGCGCAGTTTTACATGTTTCGTTTGTTGATGCTCCTCAAAGTTTAAATTGATGCTCAGGTAATAGTTGGTACGGTATTATTGGCCAGCCATTGCCTCAATGTAAATCATCATTTTCTTGAAGACTTGTTCATGTAGCGAACTCGTAGCCTTTTTCATGTGGGAAAATTATAAAATGCCTTCCACATGAACAAGATATAGACAAGACTAAAATGCTACAGCATGAGAAGCTTATGAATTTGCGATCATCAAAAAGAAATAGACAAGTTGTAACACAATCCTAATTTATTTTGATTTGAATTGTGATAAATTTTAAAATGTCCATTTAATTGGCTTTGTCCACTGTCTAAAAACTCCACTGCTCATTCATAAGCAGGCGGCAATTTTGGCACAAAGAGCACAAAAACTTTCGAAAAATTAATATAAAAGTAAATAACAAAAAACAAAGTAAAAATGCTAAAAATTCCATAAATATACATCGGAAAAATTTGTTGAATTTTTTAAAACAAAAAATTTATCTTTTAGGTGTGGAAAATGAACAATATCGAAATCAAATTGAAACAAGCAAAGGTAAAATTCAAGTGTACAAACGCTCGAAATATGATCGATTTTTATTGTGCATTTGGGCATTTATTTCTTCTTTTCAAGGCTTAAGGTTTTAAAATTATTCCAAAAATATTATTTAAAGTTTAAACTTTGAAAATTATTCAAAAGTTAAGCGAAAATTGAGGATAAACACGAATTGGATTGCTCTACTTAGGAAGGATTTCTGCCATAAATTGCCGCCTGCTTATGAATGAGCACTGGAGTTTTTAGACAGTGGACCAAGCCAATTAAATGGACATTTTAAAATTTATCACAATTCAAATCAAAATAAATTAGGATTGTGTTACAACTTGTCTATTTCTTTTTGATGATCGCAAATTCATAAGCTTCTCATGCTGTAGCATTTTAGTCTTGTATATATATATATATATATATATATATATATATATATATATATATATATATATATATATATATATATATATATGTGTGGTTCCGGGGCCCGTACTCCGCGGTTTTTCAACGAAATTGGCTGATTTTTTGCATGAAGGTCCGACTGGGTGGTATCTCCAGGCCATTTTTTGCGCTTGACGTAATTTTGCGTTTTTCGCCCAAAACTCAATTTTTTGATGTTTCAAAGTACAAAAATTTATAAATCACTGGTTTTTCAACGAAATTGGCTGATTTTTGGCAGGTACGTCCGTCGAGGTGCTATCTTGAAGCTGGCAAAAGGAATTTCCGAAATATTTGTTATTTCTCAGTTTATGGCCAAAAACCTAAAATCTTGATGTTTCAAAAATTAGAACATCCATAAATCAATGGTTTTCCAATGAAATCAGTTGAATTTTGGCATGAACGTCTGCCATGGTGATATCTAGAAACTGTTAAAAGGAATTTTTGAAAAATTTATTATTTCTTGATTTAGTTAAAACCCAAAATCTTGATGTTTCAAAAATTCGAGCATCCATGGTTTTCAATAAAATTAGCTCAATTTGGGTGAGAGGCTTATTTGTAATTAAACCAGCTGATTTTGACTTGTTTACTTGGAACAAAGGCCGCGCATCTTGGCAATAGCCGAGAATACCTTGTCAAATTCTCATTTTGGACGCTAGGAATTCTCGAGGTATTTAAGTCTTTTCGAAAGAAAGGGTGATTAATTATTAACTCTTTTTAGCCGATTGGAACTTGTAACTACTGCAGGTGCTGGGGAGCTGGGACAGAGTCGTAAAGCTCAACTTGCGCTGCTTCAAGATACGATCGGACTAGCAAGCGCGATTTAACCCACTAAATTGACCAGAGGATTACTATATTTTTCTTGTTGTATATCTTCGTTGATGCCCATTGCCAAATTTTTGAAGTT
Source organism: Ptycholaimellus sp. GST1_10 (assembly GCA_030248095.1). NCBI lineage: Eukaryota > Metazoa > Nematoda > Chromadorea > Chromadorida > Chromadoridae > Ptycholaimellus > Ptycholaimellus sp. GST1_10. The sequence continues at coordinate 4,171 of JASANA010010624.1, read as the reverse complement.
TTTGAGAAGGATCAGAATAAGAAGGAAACAATGAAGAATTGCTATGATAACATACTGCGTTTTAACTCTAAAAAGTGACATATTTGTGTACGTAAATACAACTGAAATACTCCATGTTGCATGAATAAGCCAAATTTTGCGCTCAAAAAATGTTAGCAATAGTTCCGCTCAAAACATGATAACACAAAATAATACACAAGCAATTAAAAGGAGGCAAAAATCAGTAAAAATGAATACCAAATCGACTGCATTTGCACAAAATATAAAATCCAAATGGATAGTTTTCAATTCTCCAAACCATCGTCTTCTGCTGAAAGGCACTTTTCGCCTCGTCTGAAAAAGAACTTCTAGCTCAATGCAGCGAAGTTTGTCATAAAGCCTTCTTTAAGCAATTAATGGAAAAGCGCTAACGACGCGAAGGCGGTTTGTATTTCCTGATCGGAGGGGTATCGAAGGTAGACCTCGTCGGAGCCGCCCATTCCAGTCCCCGCCATCTCCAGGTGGATGAACTCTCCACCCTCCAGGCAGTACCAACCCGTATACTGGAGTAGCGATGGCTAAATGAAGAGAAGCTTGGTGAGGGGAGAAAGGACCATGTGAGTGCGGCTATAGGGGCGGGGCTGAGCCGGGGATCGGTGTAGGGAGAGCGGGGTGTACTTCTGGAGCAGTTGATGGGTGTCCACGCGCCAGACGCAGTCCTTGCCGCCTTGGCCTAGCGGTGCTTCCAGGTCGCTGAGACGAAGGAGGAAGGCGCCCACCTCAAATAAATCTCCCTCCATCAAAGTCACTGAAATGGCAGGACAGGAGTGACGGGAAAGGCCATCATCTTGCGGCTGAGTGCGGCGTTGGAGCGTCGGGTGCGTTTAGGCTCACTGGGCTGCGGTGGCATCTCCTCAAGAGCCTCCTCCAAGGCCTCCTCCAGCCCTCCGCCACTCTCCACCTCCACCTCCACCGTCTCCACCTCCGCCTTCTCCTCCTCCTCGCATAGCTCAACCCCCTCAACCCCTCTTCCCTGCCTTCACAGATCAAGTCTTCTTACCCTTCGCACAGGTTTGGGGCGACGCTTCTGCCGTTCCAGCATTCTTTTCCTCTGGCTGGCCAACGATTTGGAGCAAATGATGGTTTGGCTTGGGAACTGAAAATCTGTGCGCTTTTGCAGCGTTCGTGCCAGGACCATCTACCGCACTCGCACTTAAACGCGGTTCATCCGAGTAAAGGCCAGGGATGACCTCTTCTTTTTGCAAACATTGAGTTACTTGACCTTACACATTTCTCTAATCTCATCACAAACAAATTATAGTCGTCTTTGCTTGCTGATGGGGGGGCAAATGGAGCGTGACCTTTGCGGTAGGCATAAGGAAGCATAAGGTGTGGGGTACATAGGCTGCGCAGTATGGCGGTTGGGCCCCCTTCCGTGACCTCCTGTTCAGAGAGAGACTGAGGAATTCGGCGTCGTTAAAGCTCCCCAGCTCTCCCGCCTGCCAGCTCAAATGACTGAGCCCTCCTAGCATGGACGGCCTCTCCCAGCTCCTCCTCCCACTCTCCTTCCTCCTCCACTCCCTCCCCTCTTCTACCCGCGCTTCCCCCCCTCCCCCTGGTTTCTCTTTGCCCTCCCCCACCCGGCCTCCTAGGAAAGACGATGGGAGGGGCCGGGGAGCAGATCTGGACACTGCTGAAGATAGGCGGGGAGCCGGGAAGGATCACGCCTAGGACTAGTCCCGGTCATCTAGCAATTAGACTGGACAAATAAAAAGCGGACCATAAATGGAAGTATATATTTCAGAGCCCGCGGCCCTGGCCTCCATGCTGCAGCTGTATCGGGAGCTGGAAGAGGAGGATGAGTCTGAGCTGGAGCTGAGCCGAGCCTTCCGCCATCTGCGGCCGGGGGCCAGCTGTGGCTCTGCCGCCAGTGCACTCGGCCACCAGGCGGACACCATCATCAGCTTTGCCAACAAAGGCTTCTTTTATCCTGGTCTGCACCTGCTTTCATGGATGGTTGGGACTGCAGGCAGTGGGAAGTGCTGATGGAGCTGGACACCAGCGATGCGCCAGCCTCCGCCTCTATCATTGTGACATTCCTGGTCTTCCAAGCCCCCAGCACGGAGCAGGCTCTGAACGTCAGCTTGGACTTCGGGCAAGTGGAGGCTGGCTTGAGAAAGAGGTGGAAGAAGGAAGTGAAAGGTGCAGGCAGGGCTGGCGAGAGGTGGAGATGGGAGGCTAAGCCTTGAATTGCGCCGTGGCCAACGTGAGTGAGGCTGTGGACTATTGGCGCTTGCACCCTGAAGCCCCAGCACATCTTCGTTTGCAGATCATCGACGAGCAAGGTGCTCTTTTGCATCAGAAAGCTAAATGGGCCCGAGAATAGGCAGGCTGATTGAAGGTGACCGGCATGACCCGGCCTCTCTTGGCTTCACCCCAGCCTATGTCCTGGCCTACTTCCATGACGACAACGACAATGCCCATACTCGCCTTCAGGCATCCCCATCCTCTTCTACACTGCTCAAAAACGAAGTTTCTCCCCCACAGCATGTGAAACGGCGCCGCAAACGCTCCTTGGAATCCAGCCCAGCCCCGGATCCTTACGGAATGCAAGCGCAGTTCAATTCTTTTTGAAAGCCAGCCATAGATAAAGCGTATAGAATGTGTGGTAAAATGAGAGTGTGCAGTGCAGGGAGACGAGGAGTACGGGCGGCGAGTGTGCCAACGACGAACGCTCTACGTCAGCTTTGAGGACCTGGGCTGGGACCAGTGGATCATAGCCCCCGGTTCTTCTTAACAGCAGTCTTTGCACCATTCATTTCAACATTATTGCTAGCTGGCTTCGGAGCCTACTACTGCCAGGGCGAGTGCAGTTTCCCGCTCAACGCCCCCATGAACGCCACCAACCACGCCATCGTTCAGACCCTCGTCAACCTCATGGATCACAATCGGCGCCCCACCCTTTTCTAAACTGCTGCCTGGACGGTACAAACGGGTTTGGCTCCAGGGCGCCGCAACCGAAGTGTGCACCCACGTGTTCTGGGAAGCTCAAGATGCTCTACTATGACGATACGGCCAATGTGGTCCTCAAGTCCTACGGCAACATGGTGGTCAAGGCTTGCGGCTGCCATTTGCATTCACCTTCCATCATTCACCCTTCGACTTCCATCATTCACCCAATCTCTTTCTTCATTCACACAATGCCTTCCTTCATTATATCTCATGCATGCCAGCCTTTCGCTCTCCTTTACCGCCAAAATTGTGCTAAAATTAGGAATTACATGTGTTTTAAATGGCGAAAAGAGCAGTTATTGGAAATTTCACTGGCATCTACGTCCCATGGAAATCGATTTGACATTTCGTATTTGGTCCTTTGGCAATGTTTTGGCCAAATTTTACTAAGCAATTCCAATTTGAGTAGAAATCCGTGTGTTTTGATTCGCCTTTCTCTTTTGGAGAAACATATGGCTCAATTGAGAAGCCTAAATTAAACCCCCTTTCTACTCAAAACAAATAAAAATGTCCCACAGAAGTGCGAAGAATATGAGCTAATTAGTTGAATTGCGGAGTCCTAGCAGCAATTTATCGGTAAATGGAAAAAGGCTTTTTGGCTTGCCAGTGGCACCAGCAGTACCAAGGCATTCAATTGCGATGTGGATGCCGGTGTATGCTTGCGCTGTATTTCATTGCCTCTCCTGGGCAAGGGTGGAGTGCTGAGACAGCGGGTGAAGGTGCAGTGCTGGCTTGGAGTTGGGGCTGTGCGGAGGATAAAGCTGGATAAGCTGGCTGAGTTGGCAGTAGGAAATTTATGCAGCCAGACATACACTGGCCTTTCATTCGCTCCGTCACAGCCATCAGCCCACTCTTTCAGCCACTTTTAGCCTGCATTTAACACTGCTGCAGTAGCGCAAGCTGGCGGACTTGGAAAGGCGGCGCTTTGTGGTTTGTCAGTCGGGGGGCGAAGGAGTTCTTTTAGTGCTTCCTCAGGCCTGATATCGCAATTTGCTAAAGCCAGACACAGCCTTCACTTCGGGGGATCCCCGGGGACGAAGCCGATAACCGCCCTTTTTCGCCTACAACCTCCTTCCTTCTGCTTCAAATCTCAGTCAGAGCCAGGTTTTTTGGGTACTCATTTTCATACTCATGGGTCTTACTCATGAGTCAATCCTTACAACCCGCGCACTGCAGCTGA